>JAOWCC010001210.1:28260810-28463463 GCA_030867875.1 Actinernus sp. WN-2022
CCTTTGGTAGCATCCCAAAAGAATATAGAGCGTTAGGAATGCCATTGACGTGTACCTCGACCTTGGTGATTCCTGGATTTACAAACTTCTCACTATCTCTAGTGCCTGCCACATGAGGATCCACAAATAGAAGAAGAATGCCATTGAGAGAGAGACGAAGTACGTTTATGCTTTCAGATACTAGTGTATCGGTGTCTAGATTGATTGAGACGGTTTTGAAGTACTCATAATGGTTATACAGAAAGGCTTTACCGCTGGCGGAGGTACTATTGGCCTGCGACGCAAGATCGAGACTTTCGATGACTTCGTATTCTAGTTCAATGTTCGATAGTTTGTACGTTCCTACTGACGTCTATGGCCGGTGCCAGTGTCAAATGAAATGACATCTTATCTCGAATCGCATGTGGATAAAAGACGCCATGGGTTGTGATAACTTCATGATCAATAGGTATCTTATATACGCTACCGTATGCCGCTAGTGTCGCATTATCAGTCGCATTAGACTTAACTGCGTTGCTAGCCTTTGAACGAAGTTTGTTCACATTAGCAGATTGAATGCCCCGCTCTACGCTATTTTCTCGTTCTACATCAGATAGGTATAGATCGCTATATACCTGTAGTAGATCGGGTCGACTTAAATCTTCTAATCTAGTAGTTCCCATCCATACGACTCGCTTTGAGACTATGCAACGTCCAACATTGGCCACCAAATAGTTGTCGGCATGACCCCCGGATAGAACCCCGGATAGAATAATATTAGCACTAAGGGCTAGACTACCAGGTACTAGAAGTCTATTTTCGCCTAACGTAGGAACATTAACAATTAAAGTTTCCCCCGGATTGGCCGATGAAGGAGTGAAAGTTACACGATGGAACACACGACTGGCTTTAAGAGATCTACCTTCTCTAGGAGAATAGTCAGGATGGAGCTTTGTTGATATCATGTTTGTTCCACAATTGAATATATCGCCAATACTAATAGTATATCACATATCAAGTGTTCAATATGGAAGAAACGATAGACTTCGATCCTATATCTGAAGAAGGTAGAGCCGATGTGAATGATCTTACTGCCGAAGAATGGGCGGAGATTAGACCTGATGATGGCGAGGCAGAAATGGATTGGTGGAATAGAGCTAAGCATAGCTTCAAAAATACGACGAAAAGCATACGCGATAGGTTATGGAAAAATCGTAGTAACTGGGGAACCAGTTCAGCTGAGTATATAGAATTAGTCAATCAAGGTGATGATGCGGAAACGCAGTTTACGGCAGGCAGTAGTACTGCGGAAACGCCATTTGAAAGACTGGAAAGACGGACTGAAAATGCACAGGACCAAATCACTATAAAGTTTCCAAAAGCAGATCTAACGAAGTTCACTGCTAGTTTGGATGACTATGATAGGGTCGTGATAAAACTCAATCGTAAAAATGCTGGATCATACTTACTGTCGGACGCCGTAGACACTCCCAACGTATTACCGAAAACGCTCAAAAACGCTCTTGGACCTACTGCGGAAAAGGAGATTAGTATGAAAGAGGATATGGCCACCGAAAAAGATAAACAAAAGGCCGAGGAAATAAAAAAGATGGATTCATTAACTAAGGGAACTCCAGAATATGAAGTGGCAAAGAATAAAGTAGCAGCACTAGAGGATCAGAAACAGGAGATCGAGGAAGAAATAGAAGCCATCAAAGATCGTATGTCGTTACGAGACCGCATAAAAGCCATCTTCAAGAAACATGGATTTACGGTGATTGGAGAGTTAGCTGTCGCTGGTGCCGTAATTGGTACTGTCGTTAGTATATTAACGAAAGGCTTGACTTCCATCACTAAGGGAGTTGGTGAGGCTTTGAAGGATCTTGGAAAAAAGTTGGCTAACGTGCTACCTGCGGCGATAGGCGCTATTGCGAGTTTCATATTCCGTACCGCTGGAGAAGTTTTCGGCTTCCTTGCAAAGAATGCCTGGCTACTCATTGTAGCTGTGGTCATATTCCTAGTAGAGCAATATAAATCGTCGAAACGACGCTAACGAAATATCATCCATGAGGCTACGCCGGCCATGATACCCACGATTGCCAAATTGGTTTCGTGACTCGTTGGTGATACACCGCGACTTTGTCTACCATGTGGTTTAGGAATATGTGTAGCTCCGCTGTATGCGATAGGCTTATGCGTTACTGGCAGTTGCGAAGTACCTGGTTGCCCTTTTGGTGCTGGTCCTTCCATGTGGACTGGTGGTGGTGGTTTTTCATCGAGGTTGATACTATCATTTATTCCTAAACTTAGGCCTGGCTTATTCGACATTTTCAGGTAGTTGTTATAACCGACTATACTCTTTTTATTGATATTCATATTGCTGGGTATTAACATACAACCCTTAGCAATTGCTAGGTCGAGACGAGAGTTCGTGTCATTCAGAGCTTTGTTATATTGCACTAAACTATCCCAATCCTTTTCCATGATGGTATCTCTCAGCAGTTTTTTGAAGTCTTCTTGGACACCGGGGGACAAGCCTGGCGACCCTACGATCGGGACAGTTCCCACACCCTGGGCTCCTAGGATACAAAACACGTAGACCTTTACGGATGCATTAATTCGGACTACCCCAGCCTTAGTCAGCCCCTTGCTCTGCTGCGGAACGAACCAATTGTGCTGCTTTTTCGCCATTTCGTCGCGATAGAACCGCGTCGGAATATCGAGTGGCCCACTCGTATCGAACCCCCACGACTTATCAGTAAATCTTGCTCGGCGCAGGGCGAAGTTAACTTTAATGACTCCAAACTCTCTCCTGAGCCTGTCGTATACGACGGAGTTCCATGGGACGTTGTCGTTCTTATTAAAGATGTTTTCTCTGGGGAGGGGGACTCCCAATTCGAACAGTAATCGCATGATTGTGTAGTACACGTGGAAGCGGTAAAAGCTACGGATGTAATCAGTGATTGGTGCATCATCTGAAAGATGGTCATCGAACGACACTCCGCAGCCAGCCGTTGCGCACCAAACTACGAAACAGAATTGTTGCTGCCAATGCCTCATTGGTAGAGCATCTAACCATTCTGTCGCTTTCTTGGATTTATCGTCTTTGTCATCGTCGTCGTTGTCGTTAATGGTGTCAGTAGGAAAATCGAACCCCAGCCCTAGTAAGATATCTCGCGGCTCCGACATGAAGAACTGATCCTTCGTTACGTAGATCTTGAGAATTCGCATAAAGGGGTCTATGTCTTTGGCGTCAATCTTCCAGGGAACTGCTGGAACTGGATACTTAAAATCAGTCCTTCTGAATGGAAGTGGAAAACCCACAACTGTCACATGTTTTTGCGTTGTCACGTGTAACGCTTCGTGTAGATGATTTCGTACATCTACTGGTATGAGACCACTTATATTCCAATGCTGCCCACCATCGTAAACATGATTCTAGTCTCGTATGTAGACTCATCATGTATGTCGGATGCCGTTGTCCTAGCTGAGAACTTATCGAAGTCCGCGTGAGGATAATGTTTCTTAAAGGCCGCTAAAGCCTTTGCATTGCGAGGTGCGATATAGTCACCCCAATCACCGTCGAAATGAACTCTCACTTGGAGACTAGGCATGGTTTCTTATCCTTGGCGCCGGGCCAATCAATCCGTTCGATTCATCCACTTGACTAATCTGTTTGATATTGATACGTATTAAAGTTACGACATATGTTAATATCGTGAAGTAAAGAATATATGTTAGTATCATTGAAGTAAACTTCTGATATCGAAGTAAACTTCAGGCTTTAATATGGTAATCTTAAATGTCACCACTACCTCGGCTGACCATACGGTCTACTTTCAAGAACCTATTTACATCCATAATATTTCGCTAATTGAGATCACTCTTGAGAACAGTTGGTGGAACCTAACTAATAAAGGAAGCTTTAAGTGGGATGTCGATGGTGTGATGTTTCCACACGAAATTAAGGCGGGAAATTATAGAATAGGAAGCTTGATGACCCAATTCGATCCCGCGGTTGATGCTGGTTTATTGGAATTCATAAACCACACATTTAGGAAATACTATATTTTAGATGTTAAGAAACCAATCCAGTTAACTAAGAATATCTGCGATTTGCTTGGTATCAAAGTAGGTGGGGGTCCGACAGGCTATGTGACTATCAATGTGGGAAAATACCCCCTGGTGCCACAAGATATTCACTATATGTATATCTACTGTGACGTGGTGGATTCCCTCTTCTCACTTCTTGGGGGAAAGCCCTCAGAAGTCCTAAGTATATTTAATATGGAAACCCATGGCTTTGGTGCAACGACTTACTCTATATCAAGCCCCCTAGTCGTTAAAGCTCTAGGGACAAGACGAAACAGCCTTCGCCTGACAATTAAAGACGGAAAAGGAAACATTATAGACTTCCGTGGTCGACCTATACGATACGTATTGAAGATTGAGTAAGTTATGATATAGCGAAGATATAACATAATGGCAAGCGATTCAATTCAATTACTTCCAACGGCACCACCGATCTATCCATCGCTAGTTCCAGGGAAACGGAGTGACACTGGAAAGAATTTTCGGTTGCAAACAGTCCGAGATACTCTTTCAGATATCGAAACTCAAGAAAAACACTATGAAGGTGTGCGTAAGAAATACGTCCGCGCACAAGGAATTGTCCATGGTGTCGCTGTGGTAACAGGAGGTCTATCTGTTTATTATCGGGTTCAGGATTAGCGGTAGCTGTAACTGGTTTCGGTGTAATAATCGGCCTACCATTCGGTGTTATTGGTGGGGTCTGTGGGATGATTTCAGCAGCTACAACCGTTGGGGCTAAAAAGATCGGAAAAAAAGTTTCTAAACACGAGAAAACCGCTATGTTAGCTAAAGCGAAAATTAATACGATTCGCGATCTAGTATCAAAGGCCCTTCGCGATGAAAATATATCTGACGTCGAATACAATCTAATCCTCGCTGAGGCAGATAAATACGAAACTATGAAGATCGAAATTCGTCACAAAACTTCGGCTAATTTAAGCCAAATGAGTGAAAAAAGAGTGGAACAAATTCGAGGCGAAGTCAAGCAAAAAATGCTAGAAGAAATGAGAGAAAAATTGGGATAAAAATAGATATCTCATATGAGAAAAGTGAGCGTGGGCGATATTTACACTTTTCTAAAAGCAAAATCGTATAAATTAACTTGTATGTCGAGTTCGTATGCAAATTTCGAGACATAGCGTAGGCGTTGCTAATTAACATACTGCAGGTGTTTAAGACATAAATAGGGTATTTTTTCGCCTATGTCACTGTCTAGCATATATAGCCCTCGCGGTTCAACGCTGGACTGGAAGGAAAATGGAGGCCTTTTCAGTTCAGAGTTCGAATCCGTCTGGGGACTATATATGGTAGATCGGTTTGTGGGGGGTAAAAAGCCTCCAGCCCCTCACAAATCGTAGCGCGTCTGTCGATGTGGCAGAAGACGAACGAATACAGTACAAACAGTGTCAATCCTGGGTCGGGTGCTTGGGTGAAGCTCAAGGGATCTTAAAAGGGACCCACGGGTGCCGGTTGTGCCTCAACCAGATAGGACCAAATACAGTAGACCGAATACAGTAGACCGAATACAGTGGACCAAATACAGTAGACCGAATACAGTAAGCCGGGCCCGGTAATAAGCAAAAACCTCTCTAGGAACGAAAAGGTGAAGGAAGGAAAAAGGAGAAAGTGGTTCCTAGAGAGGTTCTGGAGACGTCCAGTTTTGCTTTTGGACTTTTTCTTTGTTTTGATTTTTTCTTCTTAGAACTAAAATCATATGTTCTAGTTCGAAATTTTTCTATCTATATCGTGACCAGAAATGGGGAAGAAATGCTTTTTATGGCGAACGGGGTGCCTATTTTACCGGCATCGAATAGTGTATAATAAATACAGTCACACTCTATGGTGAGATGCCATAATACATACAGTCACACTCTATGGTGATTTCGTAGACATCGAATAATGTATAACAAAATACAGTCGTACTCTATGGTGAACTGGAAGTGCTAAACGAGCCACATAATGATCTTCGAAGCTGCATACTCTACGATCTTAGTCAAGATTTCTATAGGAAGGTATAATATATTAGTCATAGTATTTACATACTTCAGATGTTTCGACATAGTGGTTGCGACATTAGAACGGTACGGCATATTAGACATAGTATACGGGACGTTTTTATATAGTAACTGTGATACAACCTCATAATATGATGATAACATGTCTCTAATTGGGATTTATTATTGGTTACATTAAATATAGTTGGGGGTGGTTTTTACTGGGGGAATCAGGGGGGCTTATATAAGGCACATTTTTTTTCGACGATTTTCGACTATCAAAAGCGGTTTAAAGCAGGCGGTGTAATGGTTCTTACTTGGGGGAATAAAGGGGGGCTTATATAAGGAACAAATTTCAACGATTTTTTCGTGGAGTAGGGATATACGATGGGAGAAAAAAGGCTTAAATAAGGATGTGAATTAGAACCCCCATCATATATACTACTCAATTGTTTCCTTTTGTTGAGGACGGAACGAGACTCAAGCATCTATCAGAGAACTACGGCCACCTGAAATAAAACTAAAATTTACATGACCAAATAATTTAAGACTTAAATAAGAGGCTCAATAAGAAGAGCAATAAAAAAGGTTCAACCTAGTATGATTTTTTTGACGATAGCTGGAAGGATGGCAGAGATGTAGAGAAGATTAAGACCACTGGCATAAAACTCTGAATTTCGATGGCATCGAAAATGGCCGGTATGCTATGTGAGCGCGCTAAGCACTGTGGGTGAGACGGCCCCTTTAATAAGTTGTATAGATGATGATAGTATTTTAATGGGGGATTGGACATTTTCACAGGATGACAATCATTGTACTTTTCACGATTTTGAACTTCCGATTAATGACGCTGAGAAAAATATTCCTTGCACAGAATTATACGTAGAAATTGAGGATCCAAATACATTATTTGAAATCGCCAAAAGATGGGAAAACTGATAACGAGATGGCACTAACGGACAATGAATTTCAAAATGAATGCCAAAATATTACTGAAGTTAACAATAGGCGGGAAAACAATGTTTACCCAGTTCAAGCCTTTGAAGATAAAGATAGATTTACATGAAAATGAAGAGAGCCTAATTGGCCAAACCGACAATATGCTGTCCGAACTGCAAGAAAAAAATTTGACGGATCCTGACCCGGTGGTCACGCCGGAGATAAATATTTTATTGCAACAGTTGAAGCCCCAAGAGGCAACTGTTTCACATGATCACAATAGTACAATGACTGACGCCGAAAAATACACGGAATATTTTGTTCCATCAAGTAAAAGTGTAATGATACCTGGAAAAGTCGTAGATGAAGAGGTTTCACTGCTAGTTGACACGGGAGCTATGATAACCGCTATAAGTTTGACCTTATGGGAACGCATTTCATCCAAGAGCATATCTCGGCTAATGTTAGAACCCCCTATATCGATAAAAACGTTAATGGGGCACCTTGGCAAGTAATTGGTAATGTCACTGATAACTTAGAAATTGCGAATAATTCCTTCCCTTTTGAAGTACACTAAAATTGTAGCATTTAACGCCGCTTAAAATTCGAATGTTATATGGGACCTGTTTCTCAACAAGACTTATTACTAATAACTTGTCCTAATTCTAAGCAATTGATAAAATCTGATGCCCTTTCAAAATGTTTTCAAAACAATGATCATGTACTATGTTCCACTAACCTGGTACATTCCGTACATAAACCTGAATGGCTTGGTTTCCCCTGGAATCCCAAACTCAGATCCTCCGGCCTTCCCACGACACGGCCATCTTCGTACCAAAGACTGTACTAACCTGCATCCGCTGATTCATCTTGGTGGACGATATTTCCTCTCGACGTCTACTGGATTTCTTAGTACTAACGAGAAGACTATGAGAGGGGCTGAATGGCGGGGTACCAATATCAGTTAACAGCTAAATTTTTAGCTATTTATCAGTTATCAGTTAAATTTTGCTGTTATCAGTTAAGTTATATAAAAAGACTACCCTAACCTGATTTGAATACATATTTGCTGGTATGAAATGAATAATAACCGCTAATTCAACATCAAACACTACATTTTGTCTATTCAATAGATTTTTCTAGTATCAGATAACTCTGATGTGTCATGTTTAATATTTGACTATTATCAACTGGATCAAATCTGTCGAAAACCATCCGAAAAGCCAATAATAGCATGTGACGTTACGTCATTTTAATAAAAAATAATGAAATATCAGGTAACAGCTATCTCACAAATATCAGCTAACAGCTAAAAAAAGGTAAAATTCTCAGTTAACAGTAATATTTTTGGCCATTTCTCAGTTATCAGTTAACCCCATTCAGCCCCTCCTATGACCTTGTCTCCCTTGATGATTGATCATTTCCCATGCAATATAACTTTTAAAAGTATGGCAACTGGTTTAGGAACATGTCCTAAAACTCTGGGCATAACTGTACCAGTATTCACATCGACTGATTTCCAATACATCCCTTGGGACTCTGCTATTGATCACACTTTGCTTAATCTTCATCACAAGTCCCTCATTATCCCTCCACCCGTTGTATGGAACCAAACTATCCTTGATAAACTTGATGAAACCTACAATATATTAGATGAACAGTTGACAAAAATACTGGACACTGTTAACGAAGATATTGAGAGCATTACAGAAATACAAGAAAATACCGCAACAGAAATACTCACATATATTGCATTCGCACTTTCAGTATTAAACTCTATTGTGTTCATCATTATCCTCGCTCGTCATCTGCGTCAGTACCCAAAGAAAACACCTGTTGTACTACAAAAATAAAAAAGGGACCTTGTCGACATTGTCCACATTGCAACAAACCCATACCATCCGACCCGCCGACACCATGCAGTTTAAAACTGTGAAACCTGAACATAACAATTATTCAATACAATGTCTTCAATCTATGTTATCCGACTTGTACACAGCAAGTATCAAAGAACTGTTCCAAATCCTGCAATGTTAGTACTACCTCCAGACAATTGACTTTTTGCAGTGCATGTGGGACTAACCATGCATCGACTCTACTTTGCACTGATTACGTTGGAACACTGTTTTCCTGAATCTCTAGACTTATTATTAGATTTGATTTCACAGAAAAGGACGTTATCCAATTTTGAAATGATAGTTATCGAACAAAATAAAAAATGAAAAGAAACTACTCATGACCATAACAAAACAGAGTGTGGAAGAAACGGATAGTTCTTCTTGTACAGTTGTTTGTTATGTCACGTCCAAAAGTCACGACTAATCTGACTAATGAGCTGATTAGTGAAACTGAAAATATAGTAATTGGTTCACAGGTTGATTCTCATTAGCAGATTTAAAGTTTCGGAAATGATTCATAATTTAACAGTTATCCATAATTGGGGAAGTTAAAATGAGTTCTTCTTTATTTCAGATAGAATTAAGCAAACACATATCTAACTAGAGTAAACGTACTTAGTCGTTCTCTCTCGTTAACTCTTGAGAAAGCTTTTGTTTGTTTGTTTTGTTGTGCCTGATTGTCACGACCAAAGGAACAGAGGAAGTAAAACTTGAGAACACCATTAGTAGGAATAACCATATGTTTTGGCATAGAATATCAATGAAAAGAGCAGTCCTTGAATGTGGGACTAAGGCGTTGTTCATGTATAATATTGTTTACTCTTGGTTACAGGTATGAACTCATTTTCTAAGTCTCATCCAACGGATAAGACTTACTTACTTTATCAGTGTTACATAGACCGTGCCTTGACTTATTAGTACAGGTCTTGTCTTTGTATGCCAAGCGCTTTTTCATAACTAGAATCTACTTTTGTCAATCTTTTACACGAAGCAGTAATGAGTACGTAATATCATATTATTTGTAGACAATACTTATTCTTAGCCACTCAAATTATAGTAATGATTGACAAGTGTCAATCAGTGAGGAATTCGTAAGGGGCTCTTTATAAGGAGCGCCCCAAGTTCTCCTTGAGACAGAGTGGCACAGTGACACGGTGACACTGTGTGTGTGCGAGTTGCACTGAGACCACATGTACATCTAGAAGAGAAGCTGAATAAAACAAGTCCACTACAAGATCTCGACTCACGCTTAATCCCTCAGTGTGTTGCAGACCCACCACCGCAACAGCGCATTCAATCCGCGTGACTTCTGAACATACATACATAAACCTTATTTAGACACGGTAGTATCATCAGTTATTTACATATAAAATTTAGATTAATAATTAAATACTGTTTTACATGATAGCCGTGTACAAAATGGTAATAGAAATAGTATAGATAGTCATTAACTTGCAATTGTCAACTTAACTTGCAATAGTCAACGTCAACTTAACTTGCAATTGTCAACTTAACTTGCAATAGTCAACTTAACTTGCAATTGTCAACTTAACTTGCAATTGTCAACTTAACTTGCAATTGTCAACTTAACTTGCAATAGTCAACTTAACTTGCAATTGTCAACTTAACTTGCAATTGTCAACTTAACTTGCAATAGTCAACTTAACTTGCAATTGTCAACTTAACTTGCAATGTCAACTTGCAATTGTCAACTTAACTTGCAATTGTCAACTTAACTTGCAATTGTCAACTTAACTTGCAATTGTCAACTTCACTTGCAATTGTCAACTTCACTTGCAATTGTCAACTTCACTTGCAATTGTCAATTTAACTTGCAATTGTCAACTTAACTTGCAATTGTCAACTTGCAATTGTCAACTTAACTTGCAATAGTCAACTTAACTTGCAATTGTCAACTTAACTAGCAATTGTCTACTTAACTTGCAATTGTCAACTTAACTTGCAATTGTCAACTTAACTTGCAATAGTCAACTTAACTTGCAATTGTCAACTTAACTTGCAATTGTCAACTTAACTTGCAATAGTCAACTTAACTTGCATTTGTCAACTTAACTTGCAATTGTCAACTTGCAATTGTCAACTTAACGTGCAACTTATTTGTCAACTTAACTTGCAATGTCAACTTGCAATTGTCAACTTAACTTGCAATTGTCAACTTAACTTGCAATAGTCAACTTAACTTGCAATTGTCAACTTCACTTGCAATTGTCAACTTCACTTGCAATTGTCAATTTAACTTGCAATTGTCAACTTAACTTGCAATTGTCAACTTGCAATTGTCAACTTAACTTGCAATAGTCAACTTAACTTGCAATTGTCAACTTAAACTAGCAATTGTCAACTTAACTTGCAATTGTCAACTTAACTTGCAATTGTCAACTTAACTTGCAATAGTCAACTTAACTTGCAATTGTCAACTTAACTTGCAATTGTCAACTTAACTTGCAATAGTCAACTTAACTTGCAATTGTCAACTTAACTTGCAATTGTCAACTTGCAATTGTCAACTTAACGTGCAACTTATTTGTCAACTTAACTTGCAATGTCAACTTGCAATTGTCAACTTAACTTGCAATTGTCAACTTCACTTGCAATTGTCAACTTCACTTGCAATTGTCAACTTCACTTGCAATTGTCAATTTAACTTGCAATTGTCAACTTAACTTGCAATTGTCAACTTGCAATTGTCAACTTAACTTGCAATAGTCAACTTAACTTGCAATTGTCAACTTAACTAGCAATTGTCAACTTAACTTGCATTGTCAACTTAACTTGCAATTGTCAACTTAACTTGCAATAGTCAACTTAACTTGCAATTGTCAACTTAACTTGCAATTGTCAACTTAACGTGCAACTTATTTGTCAACTTAACTTGCAATGTCAACTTGCAATTGTCAACTTAACTTGCAATTGTCAACTTCACTTGCAATTGTCAACTTCACTTGCAATTGTCAACTTCACTTGCAATTGTCAATTTAACTTGCAATTGTCAACTTAACTTGCAATTGTCAACTTGCAATTGTCAACTTAACTTGCAATAGTCAACTTAACTTGCAATTGTCAACTTAACTAGCAATTGTCAACTTAACTTGCATTGTCAACTTAACTTGCAATTGTCAACTTAACTTGCAATAGTCAACTTAACTTGCAATTGTCAACTTAACTTGCAATTGTCAACTTAACTTGCAATAGTCAACTTAACATGCAATTGTCAACTTAACTTGCAATTGTCAACTTGCAATTGTCAACTTAACGTGCAACTTATTTGTCAACTTAACTTGCAATGTCAACTTGCAATTGTCAACTTAACTTGCAATTGTCAACTTAACTTGCAATTGTCAACTTCACTTGCAATAGTCAACTTAACTTGCATTTGTCAACTTAACTTGCAATTGTCAACTTGCAATTGTCAACTTAACGTGCAACTTATTTGTCAACTTAACTGTCAGTAAAAATTGTTGTGAGCATGAGCCGTCAGGGGCTCCGTAGATAGGGGCAGTTAGTGAGCGACGGGCATTTTCATGTATTACACGTACATTTTTGTAACGAGTTTCCCAAGTCATTGATGTCTCGCCTGTCTAGATAAAGTTATACAGTTACGTGCGAAAAACGAACGGAGGAGGAGGGGGAAGGGAAGATTTCTTTCCCTGGGCTTGGCACGTATTATCTGGGACTGCTTCCCAATATCTGTGAATAATCTACGCGCTGTTTCCTATATATAAATGTCCCTATATGTGAGGCGTTCCTATGTCAGGTAACGTAATGCGGTAAATATACACTCCCCTCCCTTCCTTTGTTTGTTTGGCGGGTAGGCAGATGTTAAAAACTGGTGGACCGCCAGTTGAAACAAACTGAATACTTGAATGACTGCGCATGACTGCGTATGAACCGTAAACTGGTCTATTTAATTCAGGTGTGCTTGCACCATAGACCGGCAGTGCATACGTAACCTTAGGTATGATGAGATATTTAAATTAGTGTCGTTTGGTGTTAATTTTACGAGTATATTTACCGGCCTGATTTCAATGTAGTGCGAACTTTTGGATTTTTTCTCTCGACGGTGGCTTTCAGGTAACAAGAGAAACCAAATGGCATGTTTATAACCTAAAAACTTCGTTATTCCCGGTTGTTCTTTCCTAAAGAAATCAAGCTACAAAGCTTTAATAAGGTCAAAGTGTCAATACGTGCTAGAAAACCATGCTTTCCTCAAGGATGCCGGCTCAATGTAAAATAGGATGGCCAGTGACTCATAGCGACACAATGACATTAACGGTAAGTTTGATTGGGGTACCACAACCAAACTTGCTGTGCTGCTATAGCTGTAAAAATACTATAGAAGAATCAAAACGATTTTTTATAGGATCTGAGCGAATTTTAAAGCATTTATATTTTTGTTGTGCCGATCTCAGGGAATACTAATAGACCAGTTGGCGGTCAATTCCGACATTTTGCAAGGGGTGCAAACATGGCGCAAAATAAAGTGTTTGTATTGGAATCCGATGTCAAATAATTTCCGTAAAATCGAATTTCTGAAATATCACTGTCTGCAAACTTAAGTTACCATGTAAAAGATTGACGGATCAAAATTTAAGGGGTGTAGCTGTGCTGGGAAGCGTGCAATCGTGTTTTCAGTTTTCCCGCGGACTTTGACTCGTTATTACAGACAAATGTATGGAAAACTGAAAACATTTCAGGTTGCAAACGGTGAAGTCTGCCCCAATTTGGGACCGGAACTCTTACATTCGGGCCCTCGGGCCAATAAGTTTGGGATCGCTACTCTTGATTTTTACAGTGTAAATGAAGAGTTACGTGTCCTAAATTATCGGCACTCCTGTTTTTTGTCGTGTACATGTAAATGAAGAGTTACGTGTCCTAAATTATCGGCACTCCTGATTTTTGTCGTGTACATGTAAATGAAGAGTTGCGTGTCCTAAATTATCGACACTCCTGTATTTTTGTCGTGTACATGTAAATGAAGAGTTGCTTGTCCTAAATTATCGGCACTCCTGTTTTTTGCCGTGTACATGTAAATAAAGAGTTACGTGTCCTAAATTATCGGCACTCCTGTTTTTTGCCGTGTACATGTAAATGAAGAGTTACGTGCCCTAAATTATCGGCACTCATGTTTTTTGTGGTGTACATCAAATGCCCAAAATAGCCACTCTTACTCTATGACAAATTTAAGCGCAGTGTAATTATATATATATATAATTATAATTACATATAATTATATGTTTTCTGTTCATTTTAACAGGTTAGTTTAGGTTTGAGGCGCTAGAATAACATGGCAGAAAACATCGAACTACAAGAAGTAGACTATGACGAAAAACAACAACTGCTGAAAACCCCAGAGGTAACGATTACACAGCCTGGATATGAACAACCGGAAACTCAGGTTAGCAACCTCGGGGATCGTTACAGATTGTTGTGAAATATTCACCGCTTTGTAAAGAAAACCGGAAAATAATCTGTGATCATGAACTGTTTGCATACAGTCTGACATTTGTGAGGCCAAAACAATGAATAATAAACGGGCCCTAGAGTGGAACTTTTGGAACGCCCTTTGGGATTTTGGCCATCTCGACACTTTGAGTGCCGCACGAATTTAGAACCTGTAAGAAATTAGTACGTCTAGGTCTTGTGTTTAGACGGATCTACTCTATCCGTACAAGTTTAGGACCTGCAAAAAAGCAGGGCTAGTTGGGCTGGAATTAGTCCGGCAGTGTAACCCGCACTGCATGTTGCGGAATTCCGTTTTGTACTGGTTAATCTCTTCCTGTATCATGTTACTGCAGCCTAGGAGAGGATCTCTGGGGCGGATACTTAAATTTTCTAAACAACTCGAAGATATGTAAATGTTAACAGATTTCCCCGGCATCTAACTAACAATTATACTGCGAGATCGAGGTTTCTATTATACAAATAGAGTGTGTACGTCGAGGAGCTATTGGCTGATAGTTGCCGGCGGAAATTTGATGTTCTTAAAACAAATATAAGCCCGAGAACGCATATATGCTAGTTTTAAGAACATCAAATTTCCAAGGGAAACTATCAGCCGTTACAGTTCACCACAAAATTTTGGCGCGCGCTCATTGGCTGAAAGCGATCAAGTGACGTGATAGTTGTCGTCCGCGGAGGCAAACTATCCGGCGTTATAGTTCACCACAAAATTTTGGTGCGCGCTCATTGGCTAAAAGCGATCACGTGACGTGATAGTTGTCGTCCGCGGAGGCAAACTATCAGGCGATAGTGCCCGCTGAGCACGAAAGACAATTTTGTGTTTAACAATAACGCAAATAGACTGTGTCTGTCTCGGACCAATCGACTGATAGTTTCCCTTGGAAATTTGATGTTCTTAAAACTAGCATATAAGCCCTCGAACTTCGTTCTCGGGCTTATATTTGTTTTAAGAACATCAAATTTCCGCGGGCAACTATCAGCCGATAGTTCCTCGACGGACACAGTCTATTTGTATAATAGTTCCCGCTGAGAGCTGAAGACAATTTTGTGATGAACAATAACGACAAATAGACTGTGTTTGTCTCGGAACTATTATACAAATAGACTGTGTCCGTCAAGGAACTATCGGCTGAAAGTTGCCCGCGGAAATTTGATGTTCTTAAAACAAATATAAGCCCGAGAACGAAGTTCGAGGGCTTATATGCTAGTTTTAAGAACATCAAATTTCCAAGGGAGACTATCAGTCGATAGGTCCGAGACAGACACAGTCTATTTGCGTTATTGTTCAACACAAAATTGTCTTTCTTGCTCAGCGGGCACTATCGCCTGATAGTTTGCCTCCGCGGACGACAACTATCATGTCACGTGATCGCTTTTAGCCAATGAGCGTGCGCCAAAATTTTGTGGTGAACTATAACGGCTGATAGTTTCCCTTGGAAAGTTGATGTTCTTAAAACTAGCATATAAGCCTTCGAACTTCGTTCTCGGGCTTATATTTGTTTTAAGAACATCAAATTTCCGCGGGCAACTATCAGCCGATAGTTCCTCGACCGTCACACTCTATTTGTATAATAGTTCCGAGACGAACACAGTCTATATGTCGTTTTTGTTCATCACAAAATTGTCTTCCGCTCTCAGCGGGCACTATTATACAAATAGAGTTTCCGTTTGCAACGTAGAAGATTGATTTTTTTTGTGGGAGGATGAAGACCGATGACCAAAACAAAATCCGATGATTTGAACTACCGTAGACATGTTGATGACGTCACAATTACGTCATGTATCCATTTATAATAGGTTTCTCGATGTTTTCAATTACCTTTAACATCAGTAAATACGTATTTCGATTTCCCATCACGTTGACAACAAAGAAACCGAAAACCCGAGTTCGATTGGTTAAGAGGGAGAAAAGCTATTAAATTTTGAATTTTGGTAATTTTCCCGCCAAAATTTGGCGGGAAATATTCATTACAGAACCATTTACAAAATAGCTTCTTCATTCATCTTTTAGATTTTAAAATATTTGTTTACGACAATCTAGCAATCAAAAGTGTAAATCGGTACCAACAACCGTATGTTTTTAGAATTTTCAATTTTTGAGAGGAAATACTTTAAAATTCACAGTGAAAAAGAGGATACGTCATTATGACGTCATATATTTTTGAAAACGTCTTTTAAAAATAACTATTCGAGTATTTTTCGGGTTATAAAGAGGAAATGTACTTAATGTACACTGAATAGCCGCAATATGGTCTTTTTTTTGTTTCTTCAATTTAGAAAGCACTACTGATGTCAGACCCATGACGTCAGATAATGTGACGTCATAGGAATCTTCAGTTCTTAATAACTCAGCATATATTTATCGTAGAGACTTTAAAATTGCGGCAATCAAAATCACATATTTGTGTTGTTGTGATAACGTGCTTTATTTCAAACGTATAGGAGGTAACCTAGAATTTTACCTTAAAAGGAGTCGTTCGTTATGACATCACAATAACGTCAATATACAAACGTGTTTGATCCTAAAGACGTTATTTGATTTTAATATACGAAAATTTCGTTAAATTTGATAGCGAATTAAACAAAATATGTTGGTTTATATATTTTTGGCTCGCTTCGTAGTGATCGATTTTGAGGTAACTTATGCCATGCGTGCTCAGCGGGCACTATTATACAAATAGACTGTGTCCGTCGAGGAACTATCGGCTGATAGTTGCCCGCGGCAATTTGATGTTCTTAAAACAAATATAAGCCCGAGAACGAAGTTCGCGGGTTTATATGCTAGTTTTAAGAACATCAAATTTCCAAGGGAAACTATCAGCCGATAGTTCCGAGACAAACACAGTTTATTTGTCGTTATTGTTCCTCACAAAATTGTCTTCCGCCCTCAGCGGGCACTATCGCCTGATAGTTTGCCTCCGCGGACGACAACTATCACGTCACGTGATCGCTCTTGGCCAATGAGCGCGCGCCAAAATTTTGTGGTGAACTATAACGCCTGATAGTTGCATCCGCGGACGACAACTATTACGTCACGTGATCTCTTTTGGCCAATGAGCGCGCGTTAAAATTTTGTGGTGAACTATAACGCCTGATAGTTTGCCTCCTCGGACGAGAACTATCACATCACGTGATCGCTTTTGGCCAATGAGCGCGCGCCAACATTTTACGGTGAACTAGATTTAACAAATAAAGAAGCCTTAGCCATGTTTTATACTCTGCTAAAACATGGCTTTTTAGCCAATCTAAGCGCGCGTACTATCGTATCTATATTATAAAATGGCAGATAGTTGGCGAGAGACGCGCAGCCCCGAGTTTACTGTCAAAGTCGATAGAAACCAAGAGCGAGAAGTCTAATTGTTTTAATATAACCAAACCACCGTTCTATCGACTTAGAGATCGAGAAAACTGTGGGGAAAAAACCTCGCAAAAAAAGCATTTTTCTATGTGATTTAGCCTGCTGTGCGCGCTATACGTGCGCACGGTCGAATATCGATCGATAGTCGGCGCTTGGCTACCCAGTCAGTTAGACGGCGGCTGGGTTATGCTAAAGCCTTTTATGATGGTGTCCAACGTATAACAATGTGATTTGAATTACTGGCAGATTTTGGCTCCTCAAATTAGAGCGAAGGTGGAAAAGGTATGTATGCTCCTCATCCATTTGGATTTAAATAATAGTTATTAAAACGCTGACTACCGTAGGACCTTGAAGGTAGCGGCCTTCATTACTTTATTAGTAAATGAATGAATGAATGAATGAAAATCTTTAAGGTCTCGATAAAGGTTCAAAATGTTAAACTGGGTTTGGAAAATACGTTTTTTCGCAGATTCTAAATCTAAAAGCTCTAATCTAGAATAACAAAATAACTTAAACTTTTTTTTTTTTTTAAAAGCCTTGAAAATGCGACTTTCTTATTTCCCACTAAAAAAGGCGCGAATATTGATTGACAGCTGCTGTCATTCTTTCATTCTCGCTATAACAACAACAACAGCATCAGCAATAACAACAGCAACACTGTAAGTTAATTAAACGTAATTGATGGATTATAAGCACTGATATGATCTAGCGTCATGTAAAATAACATTGCTTTTTGTTTATTACCGTACTGATAGGTTGCTCAGGACGTCAAGAACCTTCAATCACAACTCCATGCTCTAGCTGATCAGGTAAACGTTTTCATGATACATAGATATTTCAATTCGGATTTTAGAGTAGCATAAATATGCTAGATTCTGCGAAGGAAAAAGAAACAACAACAATCTTATGTATAAAAATTACGTATAACTTAGTACAAATCAATCTAATCTAATCAGTAGTTCAAACTATTATTGCTAACAATGTAATTACAAAATGTTTAAGCGAGCATCATCAAAAACGCATTTGCGAATCATTCGCTTAAAACTATTTACGTTCGATAGTGCTCTAATATCATCTAATGTCATCTAGAATGTTCCACCATTTGGTTGAAAAATATCTAAAGAAATGCAGCCCAAAAGTTGTCGTTCTGACCATTGGCAAAGCAAGCTTGCTTACTCCTCTTACTGATGTCGTAGGCAGCAGATCGTCGTATATAACGACATGGTAATGATCATGTTTTCTGTACAGGCGTGTGGATAAACTATCGAAACGGAAATACGAATGTGCGGTCGTATATAACGACATGGTAATGATCATGTTTTCTGTACAGGCGTGTGGATAAACTATCGAAACGGAAATACGAATGTGCGGTCGTATATAACGACATGGTAATGATCATGTTTTCTGTACAGGCGTGTGGATAAACTATCGAAACGGAAATACGAATGTGCGGTCGTATATAACGACATGGTAATGATCATGTTTTCTGTACAGGCGTGTGGATAAACTATCGAAACGGAAATACGAATGTGCGGCCGTATATAACGACATGGTAATGATCATGTTTTCTGTACAGGCGTGTGGATAAACTATCGAAACGGAAATACGAATGTATGAGTGCGGCCTAAAATATTGTTCAATTAGACTAAGGACACTAAGTTCTAGTTTCAAGATGTCGTTCAATCCTGGTGTATCTCAGGTCAGGAGCCCATTACCAGGAGCGTCCATCTCCCATACTGGGTCTGTGAGATAGCCCATTCCCAGATCAGGTTATTTTTAGAACAGCTCGTGGTAAGGGGCCGACCATTTGACTTTTGAGGGGGGGGGGGGGGGGGGGGGATGTTGTTGCACGAATTTTTTTTGCGAAAAAAGCGGAGCCAGAACAAAGCTTTTCCGCTTGCAGGTTATTTTTTTTTCAGCACCGTTGGCTTGCAGGATATTTTTTTTCAAAAACACCCACCCCCCCCCCCCCCCCCCCTCAAAAGTTAAATGGTCGGCCCCTAATGGGCTCCTGCTCAGGTATATTATGGCCTGGGTCAAGAACGACCAGGGTCAAGAATGACCCTTAGAAGTAATTAAAGGGGTGGTCTAATTTCGTTTGGTTGTACCCGATTACATTCTCCCCGTTTTCGGAACATGTGATCTTTGTTCTCATTTTCAAGAAATTATGATATGAGGCTTCGGGACAAATGTAAAATGCACAAAGGTGAGAATTAAAACCGGTGAAACTAATGCAGTTAACAATGTAGTTTTTCAGTCCAACTAGACATCGTGGAAAAGTATGCTAAATTCGTTGAAACTTGAGGTAATCAAATTTCAAATTTACCTTAATTAGCCTTCCTCATATATAATTTCCATTTTTTCTAGTTGGACCAAGTATACACTAACCGTAATTCAAATGCAGTAAACTACACGCCACATTAAAACAGTATACCTTCCTCCCAGAGGCTTTTTTCAAATTTCCTATAAGTAATACCATGGCACCAGGGGAAATTAGTGATTAAATTTCCCCGCGAGCCGAGAGAGGATTTGTGGAATGCGGCGTCGGGACTTTTACAAATCCTCCCGAGGTGCGCGGGGAAATTAAATCACTAATTTCTCGAGGTGCTATGGTATAACTTTGTAGTACTATGATCGCCGAGGAAATGGACTGTTTTGCGAGTGCTTTGTTTAATTCTGTTTGCTGAGTCATGCATGGCACAGGAACTGAGCACTACTGCAGTCTCCCTTGAGACGTATTTTTTCAAAACAATACGTTATAAAAACAGTGCACATGTTTTATGCATACAATCATTAATTCTAACAAAAAAACTACAATAAACTGGCAACAACAAGCTTGGAAAGGAGACTGTGACGCAATTTATCTGCTACAGGTTGCGCATGCGCAAACTGCAAAGCGTCCCACATGGATAAAACCATGGGTTTATCAAGAGATTGAGCTATAATTCTATCTAGTGTGCAGGTGGTCATTGCACTCCGACCTACCCAGTGTTGCAGGGTAAATAAAGTACCGCTGTCCAGCCTGCACTTGGAAGACAAGAGTTGTCTTCTACCCAAGCATGTTAAGGCCTGGTTCAGGGGTCAAATTTCGGGTAAAAACTGTTTTCCTTATTACAGCACAGCCGAGTATGGCAAGTACGCCAAGTTTCTCACGATAATAGGTATCGCCATTCTTGACTACCTTAAGTGGTTTGTATGTAGTAAAACGTGTCACGTGGTCTGTCACGTGACTTAGAACACGAAATCAGTAAATCAAAAACGCGGCTCCGAGTTTAAAACAGCTAGGATGATGAGTGGATATGTTTAGTTAAGGTTGAAGCCTTTTACCTAAATCAGCTTAGAAAAGATGACTACAATGTTTCGTTAATGAGTAATTAAGGCGAACATATGCAAAATAGGTCACGTGACTTTTTATACCCTTAATATCTCCTTATCTTTACATGATAGTCATGTTTTCTAAGCGTAGTCTGAAATACTGTGGGAGGAGTAATGTTTTAGCAGGGTTACTTTATATTCATACGTTATCATCGCTGCCGCATTTCACTTAAACGATTTTATATAATTATGACGTCATCGATCACGTGATAGGACAACCATCCACTTAACAAATTTAAGGAAGTTGATATTAGTATTACGGTGTAATTAGATTTTGTTTAAACTGTTATTTCTGTCAGAAAACATTTTTTGACGTATACATCTATTATCCGCTAAATGAACCAGGCCTTAACATGCTTGCGAATTATCAAAGGGCCATTCAAAAAGCAGTCATGGTCTATAAAACACTGTACGGCCTTGCACCCGAGTTTCTGACAAAAATGTTTGAAAGAAGAACCGAAGCTATCCAATATAATCTCAGAGGCTCGTCGACTAAAATCTCCTTTCCTCGTCCGCGCACAAACTTCGGTAAAAAATGCTTTCGTTTTGACGGGGCAAAGATATGGAATGCATGCACTGCCGAGGATGTCAGAGCCTCCGATAAAATAAGTATTTTTAAGAAAAGATTATCTATATTGTAACCTAACTTCCATATTTTTAATTACCATACTTCAACACACGACATTCATGTAAAACAGTAGGCATATTTTATTTTTTACAATCTCTGTATTTTGAAATTGTTTTATGCTATTACTGATGTTTACTCGTGTATAAATAAAGTGTATGTATGTATGTGTTCTAAATCACGTTTTATTGCACACCAAACACTTAATATAGTCAAGAATGACGATACCTATTATCGTGAGAAACTTGGCGTACGTACCATACTCGGCTGTGCTGAAATAAGGAAAACAGTTTTTTACCCGAACCAGGCCTTAATATGATTGAGTAATTTTCCTTCATGAATGTAACATGAGGGAAAATTAAAAACCAATGCTAAATTTTCCTCTTAGCATAGAAACATGAGGGAAAATTAGAAGCATTCATCCCTAAAGAGGGAATTTCGAGGTTAAACTCGGAAAACAAAGGAATCCAAGGCGATCATGGTTTACTTAAAGTGCATAGAAGCCCTGGCTAATTATATTTCTTACGAAGAGACTAGAGGCCATAGTCAAAGGTTCCGGAATAAAAAGTTGGTTTGATTTATTTTTCGTTATGTATTGGCCGTTCAAAGTTGCCCCAAAACGTGTCTAAATTGGCACTGGATCTAGTTTGACGTCATCACCAGAACACGCTTGATCCTCCATTGCATGGAAAGCCTTGCCGAATGAAGCTCTCCTTGAAGTATATCGCGATATTGTCATCTTTCTGTTTTATCTATTCAATTATTTTGCAAATATGTTAACGTTTTATACCCGCGAAGAGATGAGTTCTGTTGATGACGTCACGTTTCATTCTCGTCCCAGTCCCCGAATGTGCGTGGAAATTAGTCTAAATTTGGAAGTTTAGTCGCTAAAAAATAATGAAAACAACTTTTGTTTAATTTTTCGGTATTTTTTCGCTACCTTTTAAGGTCTAAGCTTTACAAAAAAGCATAACTGGCCAGGGCTTATATGCACTTTAAATTAACTTAACTTAAATTAACACTTTAAATTAACACGTTTCCATGGAAACTGTCAGGAGAAAGTGTTGGCCTTTCGACTTCATCGAATTTGTCAAAATGTCACGACAACCAGGTAATCTCGCGAAATTCTGTCAGCCAATCGATCAGCGAATCGCGTTTCCGAAAAAAAAATGTTTTCACTATTTTCTCAAACTTTCTCCAATTGTTTGGGTACATTAAAATTCCAGTACTCGAAGAATGGTTTTGCCGAGTCACAGACTCACAGTTTAGTCGTTGCTTTGTTGTGTCAAATACAATTCCATCACGCTAGAGTTCTCTCGAAACTGTCTCAGTATATTCGGCTTCCATTTTAAAGCAAAACCACTTTCCATTTCATGATATTTCTTTGGAAATAGTCCCCGAAAACAAAACTCTGTTCATCACGGAAATCATGCATTGCGTACTTTTCGACCTCTTAAGTTGTGGCGGCCATTTTGGAAAAGATTGAGACCAATGTCTTAATGTACCTGATATTGTCTTTGCTGCTAAGGCTCTTGAAGTTGATCATTGTGGCACAACACGTCAAAATGTTTGTTACGTGAAAGGGCACATAAAATCATAATATCTATGAATGCATTGTTTCTCAAATTTTCTGAATTTTGTTTCCGAAAACCACCTAACAGATGACATTAAATTTAAAACATGTCCCTCTCGGTTCGAATCACCGGAAGTTGGCTATCGTTGCTGAAAGCTGAAGGATATTTGATATTTGTCAGATCGTATACACTGATATTCTGTAATTACGACGGCCATTTAAAAGTAATTTAAAGTGCAAGTAGCGCCATAAAACAACATTTAACTCTTTTTGCTCCAAATTCTATTTCTAATATACTTCAGTTGTCTAAATTAATTTTCTTCGAGAGACTGGAGCAGCAATTCAACTAGTATAAAAGTTACTCGAATAACGGGATTGATTCATCTTGTGATGTCACAATGAAAACCTACGGGATTCTATTGTAGTAGTTTTCTCTACGGAGGGAGTTGATTCATCTTATGACGTCACAGGATGCATGAAAACTAACCAAAATTAGGGATTAAATGCCAGAAATGTTACAAAATTTGCAAGATTAATACCTTTTTGTGAGAAACAAACACAATAGTACAATATGAATTTTAATTGAGATTAGATGCTAGCACGGCCAAAGAGCTTGGGAGCGAGGTTGATGATAGCAATCGATATCCGATGTTTAGTCGCGGTTAGCACGCGGTTGACCAAATGTTAACGAATGAAAGTCCGAAGACTACAGCAAAGCTGATATACAAATGTTGCAGATATTTATCGCAATCTGTTTAACTTTAAACACTGTTTCGTTCAGAATCAATGCCCGAGTTACAGTTGGTTCCCTATAGGCCTTTCCCGCGCGGCGGCCATCTTGGAATAAACCTATTGTTAATGCTTACCCAGCCTCGGTCTCAAACGTGTTTAACCGAGGCTGGGTATAATATGTAAGCATTAACAATAGATTTATTCCAAGATGGCCGCCCCGTGGGAAAGGTCTATTGGATGCTATCATGCAACGTGCCAAGGATCATTGTAGGCAACATTTTAAGTAGAGGGTCTCAATGGGGTTAACCGTTAGCCGTAAATCGGCAAAAAAACTAGTCGTTAGGCGTAAAAAATGCATAATTTTAACCGTTAGTCGTAAAAAAATTAACCGTAAACTGAAATATTCTAACATGGCCTATGAGACCTATGAGAGGGTCTCAATGGGGCTAACCGTTAGTCGTAAAAAAGCCCAAATTTTAACCGTTAACCGTAAAAGCCACCACCCCATTGAGACCCTCTAAGTAGTCTGCCGATAATATTTGGCTATATACGAATGGAAGTTAAAAAACTGTCTTTCAAAAACCTTTACTGTGTAATACTCCAGTAAAAGGCTACATATAATTTTGTTTATCTCCTTTTACTTTTTAAGGATGATTCTCTTGGCAAAGGCTCATGGAAGGTAAAGTTCGTAAGATACTGTTAATGAATATGTAGAATATGTGGATAACGCTATCTGAGGACTACTGATATTTCTTCAAATCAAGTCATGAAAACAACTTATTAGTGTTACTCATTCATGAAAACATCTTATGTTGCTGTTATTCAGTTCAGCAGTTTATTGTTTTCACACACTGTTTACTAATGCCAACTACATTGTGTTTTAATTGCTGATAGAAAAGGGAGTATAAATGGCAGCTAGAAGACAAGCGTTGTTACTCGACCCCAACTGTTCGGCTTCGCGTGTGCGTTGGGCACGCTTGTGGGGATTTTCAAGATCGCCACGGAGAGCTGGGTATCTGCCAGTTTGTTTGGCTCTTTCCATTCTCTTCTGCCATTCTAGGGCACGAGCTGTAGCTATTGCTTGGGAGAGACTTGCTTTGTGGAGCTTCGAGAAGCCTCGGATAACAAATTGCTTTGCTTGTATACGCAATTCTGCTTTGGTAGACATTTTCTTTCCGACAGGACTATACCTATACCTATATGAAGCCTTTCTCTAATTGGAGTATAGAGTCGATATCTTCTGGTAAGAACCTAGTAGTATGGACGGGAGAAAAATGATTGCACTTATTTTTTATCCACACGAACCGTTTGATGGCGCCCGACCCCAATATCTTGTTTGGAATTTGTTGAAATTTGACCACAATATGTGTGTTTATTGCACCTAATCACAACGTCATGTCCCAAGTAACGCGCTCTCTGATAGGTTTGTTCATACTTTCTATGTGTCTCTACTCTCTACTTTTTGACCAATCCGGGAGCACGTTAGTAAGTATCTATTATATAAATTATTTATAAACCACGAAATCTTAATAAAATCCAAAGAAGCTATTGCACCAGTGCATCTGGCCGTATCGAACACGTTACTTGTAACTCTTACGGTGGAAAATTCAGTAACTGAACATCTCTAAAACAAACTGACTGAACCTGCATCATGATTTTGACCACCTTCGACATAGCCAACGTACAATTGCAACGTCCGTATTAACGAGGTTAACTTTGTATTCACACAAAGGCTTGCGGTATATGATGGTATAAGCAATAAGATGATTAAATTGTGTAGCGAAGGTCTTTTCAAATCTTTTACATGCTTGATTAACCTATCTTTTAGTCTCGGGCAATTTCCTAGTTGCTGGACACTAGCGAATGTTTTACCTTTATTTAAAAAGGACAACCGGCAACTTAAATCTAACTACCGTCCTGTTTCCCTTTTAGCATGTCTTTCCAAAATATGTAAAAAAGTTGTGTTTATTCATCTTTATAATTTTCTGGTCAAGATTGGCTTTTTTTATCAGCTGCAGTCAGGTTTTCGTCCAGGTGATTCAACTGTTATGCAACTCGTTTATATTGTTCATAAAATTTATGAAGCCTTTGAGAAGGGTCACGAGATTAGGGTAGTGTTTCTTGATATATCTAAAGCTTTTGATAAAGTATGGCATAAAGGGTTGTTGGCAAAACGTCGGAGTATTGGTATTGAAGGTAGTTTGCTCAATTCGTTTTCAAGTTACTTTACTAATCGTCATCAGAGAGTAGTTATTGATGGTGTGAACTCTGATTGGTGTAACATCGAGGCTGGGGTTCCTCTTGGTTCTGTTCTTGGGCCACTTTTATTTCTCATTTATATCAATGACATCCCAAATAATATTCTTTCAGACTGCTTTCTGTTTGCTGATGATTGCTTGCTACTTGATGAAGTTACTTCGCCCAATGCTACTGCATTAAAACTAAATGGTGATTTGACATCTATTTCAGTTTGGGCTAATCAGTGGCTTGTAACTATGAATGCAGCTAAAACAAAAAGTATGATTTTCTTCACTAAAAGAGTCCGATCTTTTCATCCACCTCTTTGCTTCTCAATTGCTTCCATCGAGGAAATTACATCACATGTCCATCTAGGTTTAACTTTAACCACTAATCTTTCGTGGCGGCCTCATATTCTGAAGATTCACCAAAAAGCTTCTAAAAAGCTTAATATGCTAAAGCCTTTAAAGTATAAACTGAGTAGATCTACTCTTGAAGTGCTTTTCAAATCCCTTGTTCGTTCATCATTAGAATATGCTGATGTTGTGTGAGATGGGTGTTTGGTAACCGATAGTGATCTACTAGAAAGTTTGCAAATTGAAGGTGCTAGGGTTGTTACTGGTGCAATGAAAGGTACTCATAGAGCCAGCCTACTACAAGATATTTCTTGGGTGGAATTAAAACAGAGACGAAGTGTCCATAAACTGTGTATGATGTATAAAATTGTATCAAAGTTAGCACCACCCTACTTAAATTAAATGATCTATGTCCTGTTCAGGTTAGTGAAAGATCGAGTTATAGCCTTCGCACCTCTAGCAACCTCACACTGCCCTCTGTTCGTACGGAAAGGCACACAAATTCTTTTGTCTTCCATTTGAAATACGCCTTTCTCCAACGTTAAGCTGCTTCAAGTATAAATTATCCAAGTTATATAACTTTTCATCACGTAATTATCTCTATTATCTTGGAGACCGATTGCCTTCAATTTTGCATACTCGTTTAAGATTAAGTAATAGTGCTTTAAATTACGACCTTTTTACAAAGAATTGCATATCATCACCTGCATGTACTAGTTGTGGTGCTCCCATTGAAAACACTAAACATTATTTTCTTAAATGTGACACTTTATTTGCCTCCGCTGCACAAATAATTGGACCTAAATGGCTGTCCGCATCTGATAAAAAGAAAGTCGACTGGTTCCTTTACGGTGTTCCAGGGCTTGACTACAATACCAATGTAAACCTCTTTGTATGCGTCCATTCATTTATTGTCCAATCGAACCGTTTTTGATTATAATTGTTTTTTAATTATTATTGCTAATTATTTATATACGTGTACTCAACTCCTACAACTATTATTATTATCGTCTGACCTGTAACACGGCTATAACATTGTAATTTATTTAACATAAGCTCTCTACTAATATGAGCTTCTATGCTCTTAGAGCAAACTGTTAAGTCATAATATTGTTTAAATAAAAAATAAAAAATAAACTTTGTATTGAGAACGTGCTGTCGGGCAAGCGAAAACTGTTATTTTAAGAGGGAATGTAAGACCTTTATTTCCGCCTGGATCTAGAAAATTGTCCGTATTGAGCGGGTGTCCGTAAAGTGGGGTTCCACTGTACATTACAGGAAAATACGTACGTATTGGATATATATATATATATATATATATATATTGAGGTTATATTTATTACAGGAATTTCAGGCTGAAAAAGAGAGCAAAAGGACGCTGGAAATAACACTAAAGGAATCGGTAAGTGCTATTTACAGAATGTCTGAGCGGTTGTGTTTTATCTGAAGATCTGATACAAAAGCGGACGCGAATTCTATAAATTACTTCTAAACCATTAGTTCTTAACTAAAAATGTTAAAAATCTGAAATTTTGGTTAAAAGAGTAAAATTAGAATTCGGCACTATAGATGGTTTGCACTCAAATCCCCAGAGATTCAAATGATAAGGGCATGGCGGCCATGTTGGTGTGCAGAACAAAAGAAGCTAACGGAGAATCTATTGTTAACTGTACACCAACATGGCGGCTATGACGTAACGTGCAAAGGGTCTATAGTTTGCGCTAAAATCAGGTGCCATAATGGTGATACGGTCTGTATGTAAAACGCATGAGTTGAACCTTTGCGTTTTGAATTTTGGTAGGTCTTTTACAAATCCTCCCGAGGCTCGCTGGGAAATTTAATCACTAATCACTAATTTCCCGAAATGTCATGCGATTTTATATTTTAGTTTGTAATATCATGATTATCGAGGAACCGAACAAATCTCCGAGAAGTTTAGGTTTCTCTGCATAAACTACGAGACATCACAGTTGGGTTGCTTTCGAAAACTTCTTGTTATTGTGCTTTAATTGAGTGCCATCGATTGAATGACCCTGGCTTTCCCTTGGGACAAGTATACCGTTTTTGTTTTAAGAAGAATAACACTAAGAATAACACTAAGATACAATGTAATTATGTGGTTGACTAAATATCCAAAGAGCGCGCGTGAAGTTTAATTATGTCACGTTTATGGTTTGAAGTCTCCCATATGGAAGAAACAGGATGGAGAAATGAAGAAAAGAGCTTTGTGGAGCCATAAAACGGGCAGGGTATAACATTGACATACGGTATGCCAGGTGTGTCCAATGTTCGAAAATTCTATCATCAGCATGCATGCCCTTCTAATTTTCTTTCATGCTTATTAATGAGGGAAAATTATAACTAATTTGCAAGTTAATGAGGGAAAATTAGTTCTAATTATCAACAAAGATAAACAAAGAAAACCAAGGTGATCATGATATTACTATGAATCAGCAAACTGCTTGATTACTACGAATATCGATCTGTGTAATCTTACTGAATTGAAGGAGTAAAATCAGTGAATGTCGTTTAAGATATCACTGATCCAAATGATGATCCAAGTAGAAGAAACACTCCTATATATTGGTACCTATTTATCACACATGAGGCAAGACATTTGTATTTTGAGATATTATTTAGTTCTTATATCCCATCAAATATTTTCGAAGCGAAGCTCGAGGGAAACTGAGCTTCGAGGATCAGATAATATCAGGGCATATTTCGACGCCACAATGTAGGTTATTGTCGTTAGGTATCCTTCAAATAGTTTCTTTGACGCGCGCTTATACGCTCACAGGGGGTGTATTCCCGCTCGCGGAGAGAAATATCGGGTCACGTGACTCGTTCAACCAATCACGCGCGAGAGAAAATATTTGATGTGTTTTTATCACTATTTCCCGCTCGCGGAGAGAAATATCGGGTCACGTGACGCGTTCAACCAATCACGCGCGAGAGAAAATATTTGATGTGTTATAATCACTAGTTCCCGCTCGCGGAGAGAAATATCGGGTCACGTGACGCGTTCAACCAATCACGCGCGAGAGAAAATATTTGATGTGTTATAATCACTATTTCCCGCTCGCGGAGAGAAATATCGGGTCACGTGACGCGTTCAACCAATCACGCGCGAAAGAAAATATTTGATGGGTTATAAAACTGATATGATCTAGCGTCATGTAAAATCATCTTGTGTTTTGTTTATTACCGTACTGACAGATTGCACAGCACATCGAGAACCTTGAATTACAACTCCATGCGTTAGCTGAGGTAAAAGTTATTTGCAACATGTGTAATAATTTCCTAATATGTCCTAGTTTCAAGGTTTCGTTCACAATAATGGTTTGGAGTGATTCTGGTGAAGTTGAACCCACTACGATCAAGTCGTAATGACAAGTTTTTTCGAAGCCCGATTATTAGCTAATCCAGGATTAAGGGTAATCACTAGTTTGGAATTTTAACTGGTTGACTACTACTCATGTTGGGTTAAAAACTCATTGTTTGAATAGGAATGAGTAGTGCCATTTCCATTTTTACAACAACATCCAATTTTCTCGCGTTCTGATTGGCTCTCCGCTATATGCAAAATAAGTACATACAATGAAATGACGTCACTCGCAAGCCGTGGTAGCTTTGCAAAGTGCTTTCACGGCGAGGTTTGTGAATTCAAATGGATGTTAACTTCGCTTCCAAAAACAAGAAAGTGAGGATTTCACAAGCATTTTATTAATAGGAGAAGTCCATCGGTGAGTCAAACTTCTTTGTAGTGTGCCATTTGGCAAAATGAGAGTTTTTTTCTTGAGTGGAGAAAGTTTCGGCGAATTTGTACTTGTAGTCAGACTTTTTGACTACTGAGTTCTCTCAGAGCTCAGCCGAAGTTTTGAATTATATAACAATAACTTTTCTGATCCAGAAAAAAACCCTGAAAGGATTTCACATGCATTCCGTCAATTACAGAAGTTAATCGGTGAACCAAATTTCCATTTGTCTAAGAAAGCTTTCTCTCGGCAACGGTAATTAGAAGTGTTTACGTTTTGACTTTCAATGGTACGCTCGTTGTTCCACTTGAGTTTTGAACATTTTATGGCGTCATTTCTATGATCAATACGAGTACAGACAATGGCAAAATGTGTGCGATTTGTTAAATTGCACTACCAGATCCTCTTCGGAGAGATCCACATCGCTGTAGCGCTTGCTCACATCTCCAGCTCCCACACGTGTTAGCGTGGTGGCTGGGGTTTAAAGGAGCTCTTAGCTCGCCGTTAGAGTAACCAGATTCTGATGCCTATGATCTTTAGTGAGGCTAAAGGTCTTGGGGGCTATGCCATGCTGATGAGTCCTAACAAGGACGAAACAGCTGTACACGGTTGCCACTCCACGGGTAATAAGATGTGAGCATGTGTGTTAGACGCTAGCTACGTCGTAGTGTGTGTTCGGTTGTGCCATGCAACTTGCTTAGTACCCCTAGGTTTGAGAAAGACATGTTGTACGAAGAGAATTAGAATCATTGATTAAAATAAAATCCAGGATTAGCGTTAATCGGGCTTCGAACAACTGGGTCCAGGTCTTTGTGAAATTGTTGGCTCTTGAATGTTAAACTTGTGATCATTGCTGCAGAACACGTCAAAATGTTTGTTATATGAAAAGGCACATAATTATTATAATATTTATAATACAATCAATCATCATAACGATGATCCAATTCATCGCATTTATATTTCCTCCATATGGGCAATCTTTTGTAACATTTACAATCTGACTGATTTCTATCTGTGTTTCAGCAGATTGTTTTTATGTCGATAAACAAGATAATATAAGCAGGTTATGTGATATTGTTAGTTCAGTTTTAACTTTTGTTTACTCCAGGATATTCCGAAAAAGGAGGAGGAAAAACGGACATTGGAAAAAGAGTTAAAGGAATTGGTAATGCAGCATTTGACTAACGTTAGCGAATACCTATCTTTAAAGTGCCTCTATCCCCATTTTAGTTTTATTTATTTTCAAAGTCTAGATGAAACTTGGGGACGAAAAAAAAAAAAATTGTGGATTCCCGATTACGTCACACACAATAGACCATATCGCAAGTCCGCCATTTTTTATCGTGTGCGATGCACTCTGGGATGGATATCCCAGTTATACAATGAGAAGTAATCGAACCGTTAAGTACTGTTTAAAACACGAACATCAGTGTTTTATCAAGTTTAAAAATTCGAGGGCGAAGCCCGATAATTTTTAGACTTGATAAAACACGTGCTGTGAGCGTTTTAAACGGCTTCAAAAACGCTTTAAGAATGCAATGAAAGAAAGACGCACATCTCAAGGGAATGGTTACTTAATGAACCATTGAACCTTTGTATTCACAACGCCATGCAAAATATTCGAGTAATCACCGCCTGCAATTACGAACATCTCAAGGGAATGACATGAAGAAATTACCATACTATGTTGTTTGAAGCGGCGTTTCGCAATGCAACAAGAACCTGCACTTGAAGGATTTGGTGTCGTGGTTTACCTCGATAAAGTTCAAGACTTGGAAGGCGATGTGACTGATATGACGGCAGACTCTAAATTTTTGACTCCGGCACAAAATATGTAAGTTTAATGCACGTTTTTATTATTTTACGGCTTTGAGTTTGGTTTAATAATTGGAACTAAACTTTGGTTCGGTAAACAAGTAATGGTAGTTGGATAACTTCATTTAAAAAATATTATCTGTGTATCTCGGTAGTCTGCTGATATTAGTAAATTTAGTGCAAAATTTATTATCTAGGTACCTTATGTTCCGTGTACTTTTTGCTATCTTTGGGTCTTTATCAGTGAATTCTTAATTAGGATGAAACTTTATATAAAATTTCATGTTCATTAGTATTCTTTATATAAAACGTTCATCCTAATTAGCAATTCAATGAGAAAGCTGAAACATCAATAGAAATTCCATTGTCTCAATCATTAACCCCGTTTCCCTCTGGGACAGAATTCAAATCCCTCCGCGGGCCTTTTAGAATGATGAGATTTTATTAGGTATAAAGGAGCATGCACGTGACTGATTTGCTTCATCTGATTGGACAACATGCTCATTAATTATTCATGAGTTTTTGAACTTAATTTAGTCTACGGTTCGATTACTCCCCATTGTATTACTGTGATATCTATCCCAGAGTACACCGTAAACTTAATTTAGTCCACGGTTCGATTACTTCCCATTGTATTACTGTGATATCCATCCCAGAGTATATCGTAAACTTAATTTAGTCCACACTTCGATTACTTGCCATTGTATTACTGAGATATTCATCCCAGAGTACATCGTAAACTTAATTTAGTCCACGGTTCGATTACTTCCCATTGTATTACTGTGATATCCATCCCAGAGTATATCGTAAACTTAATTTAGTCCACGGTTCGATTACTTCCCATTGTATTACTGTGATATCCATCCCAGAGTACACCGTAAACTTAATTTAGTACACGGTTCGATTACTTCCCATTGTATTACTGTGATATCCATCCCAGAGTATATCGTAAACTTAATTTAGTACACGGTTCGATTACTTCCCATTGTATTACTGTGATATCCATCCCAGAGTACACCGTAAACTTAATTTAGTCCACGGTTCGATTACTCCCCATTGTATTACTGTGATATCCATCCCAGAGTACATCGTAAACTTAATTTAGTCCACGGTTCGATTACTTCCCATTGTATTACTGAGATATTCATCCCAGAGTACATAGTAAACTTAATTTAGTCCACACTTCGATTACTTGCCATTGTATTACTGAGATATTCATCCCAGAGTACATCGTAAACTTAATTTAGTCCACGGTTCGATTACTTCCCATTGTATTACTGAGATATTCATCCCAGAGTACATCGTAAACTTAATTTAGTCCACGGTTCGATTACTTCCCATTGTATTACTGTGATATCCATCCCAGAGTACATCGTAAACTTAATTTAGTCCACAGTTCGATTACTTCCCATTGTATTACTGAGATATTCATCCCAGAGTACATAGTAAACTTAATTTAGTCCACACTTCGATTACTTGCCATTGTATTACTGAGATATTCATCCCAGAGTACATCGTAAACTTAATTTAGTCCACGGTTCGATTACTTCCCATTGTATTACTGAGATATTCATCCCAGAGTACATCGTAAACTTAATTTAGTCCACGGTTCGATTACTTCCCATTGTATTACTGTGATATCCATCCCAGAGTACATCGTAAACTTAATTTAGTCCACAGTTCGATTACTTCCCATTGTATTACTGAGATATTCATCCCAGAGTACATAGTAAACTTAATTTAGTCCACACTTCGATTACTTGCCATTGTATTACTGAGATATTCATCCCAGAGTACATCGTAAACTTAATTTAGTCCACGGTTCGATTACTTCCCATTGTATTACTGAGATATTCATCCCAGAGTACATCGTAAACTTAATTTAGTCCACGGTTCGATTACTTCCCATTGTATTACTGTGATATCCATCCCAGAGTACATCGCACACGATCCAACATGGCGGACTTGAGATATGGTCTATGCACGATGTACTAGGCCAATGCTTCTAATTATTGTACTGTGGCTCGGGAGTGAAAAGAGCCTGGTCGCTTTTCGCCTTTTTTAGCAAACTTCAACAGGTTGTAGACAATCAAGGATTCAAGCAGAAACGAAACTTTTCTTAGCATAATTAATCTAAACATTATGAGTATTTATATGAAGAAATAAAAAATAGTGTTAATTAGGGGCACTTTACTCAACTGTTCCTTAGTCTCAGTAAAATGTAATGCACTATGAAGATGATATTGAAAGATTATCACGTTATTACTACGCATGCGCAGTTAAACCTAGGAAAAGCTGCCATTGAAACAGCATTTGCAGAACAGCATTTGCAGAACAGCATTTGCAAAGTATTTTCATGGCTGGATTATACATTTTTAGAATCTTCTTTCTCCTGAAAACAACTCCTAAATATTTCATAATATCACGGAATAGGTTGTTGTATAACTTGTTTCTTTAGGAACTCGCTCGCTCGCTGACTCAGCATGATGTTAGCAAATCAATATTAAAACGAGCTCTGTTCGGTTTAGCCGAGCAAAGTTGACCGATCATCCTATTGATATTTAGGCGCGTTAGCACATTTTTGGCAGTCAATGCCAAAAAGGTTGCCCTTGACAAGCATTCTGCCTTCTGCCTTCTGTTTAATGTAAGTACCTTTTCATGGAATAATGCTAATATACTTACAATACTTACAATTATGGGGTCAGGCCAATCAGAAAATATATTTTGGACATCCCATAATTGTAAGTATTAACATTAGCACTATTCCATGAAAAGGTACTTACAGTATATACTCATATTAGTATGTTTGTCAAGAACAACCTTTTTGGCATTAACTGTATATATATATTATATATACAGTCGTTTAGCACGCGGTTGACAAAGTGTTTCTGATATTTATCTGTTTAACTTTAAAAAGTGACAGCGTGCACTGTTTCGTTCAGAATCAATGCCCGAGTTACCGGTTGGATCCCTGTTTCAACAAGGAACGTATTGAATGCTACCATGCAGCGTGCCAAGGATCATGCTTTGTGTTGGCTGTAGAAAACATGCATTTTCAGTAGACTGGCCACGTACCGGGAATTTAAAAACTTGTCGTATTATACACTGTGGAATTTCTCCAGTAAAAGGCTACATATAATTTTGTTTATCTCCTTTTTCTTCTTAAGGATGATTCTCTTGGCAAAGGCTCACTTTCATGGAAGGTAAAGTTCTTAAGATACTGGTAATGAATCTGTAGGATATGTGTATAACGCGGTTTAAGTCATGCTTTGTTTTATCTGATGACTAAAAACATCATGTCATGAAAACGTCTTATGTTGCTGGTATTCAGTCAGTTCAGTTTATTGTTTCCAGAGTGTTTACTGATACTGATTAAATAGCCCAATTTTGAAGGTAAGCAAGCCTCGATCACCAAAATTTTTTTAAGATCCTGTCAAACCAAGTCAAACTCAAACAAATACGCTCCTCGTCAACTATCAGCCATTATAGTTCACCACAAAATTATGGCGCGCGCTCATTGGCCAAGAGTGATCACGTGACGTGATAGTTGTCGTCCGCGGAGGCAAATACGAGGCTCCGGGGTAAGTTAAATTTGTTCCATTCTATGAGAATTTTTGCGTGACAATTAAGTGAAGCATATATCGAAAGTGGGATATTTTTTATTGCTAATAGAAAAGAGATTGCAATCAGATTGCACCACATATTGCTGGCATGCCCTGCAGTTCCGGATCCGAGCCAACTGTGTCGACGGGATTGAGTGAATACAGTCTGACAATAATTGTTTCTTGACTTGACTGTATAGTTTTCAATTTTGTGTCCTTGTTTCTACTATTGTCTGAGACGCCAAAGTTCCTATAATCTTTGAGGGCAGTTTCTACTATTATATTGTGCGAATGCGCTGTGGACGACAATCAGGGATTCAAGGAATCAGCGTGGAAGGGCGACTCTAACGAGGATGAATACAATGCTTTTGGATGAATCTGAAATTGCTGTTATTTTGGGCATCTAATTTATGCCACAAAAGGTCGGAGCGTCTTTTACGGCTACACTGGTTAGCTCAGTTGGTAGAGCACGGTCTAGAGTGGCCGTCTAGAGTGCGGGAGGTCGGGGTTCGACTCCCGGCCGCGTCATTGGGCAGGGACGTTTATAAGCCGTTGGCCTTGTCTCCTTCTACTTCTATATTAACGTGGAATTACCTATTGTACTACTCGAAAAAGAGAAGGGGATTGTCACCCGAAACAGCAGCCTGGCCATTGCACTAACCACACACTCAACATTGTAAACTGCGTAGCAGCCATTAGCGCCGTAAAAGCAGTCCGAAAAAAATTACTGACGGGATATGTCACTAATTGTTTGTTTTCACTTGACGTCATAGCCGCCATGTTGGTGCCCTTAAACAATAGATTCCTCGTTAGCTTCTTTTGTTGGGGAACCAACATGGCCGCCATGCCCTTTGTCATTTGAATCTCTGGGGATTGAGTGAAAATCAGCAATATGTAAAGCGCCATGAGACTGTGGTGATATGGCGCTATACATAAATGTCCATTTTTTTTTTTAGATAATGTCGTTACTTGTATTCTGCCAGGTCACAAAATTCTCCTGAAATTAACTAGTTGATTTATAACTTGTCCTTTAGACATGCTTTAGATCCAGAAAGCGCTTAATTTTTTTTTTCAAATTCACGGGTCACAACATGTTGGGCTATGTTGCGTGTACAGTGATACCGCAGAGGAGTCTGGGATCGATATTTACCCAAAACTCTTCACTTTCTGCCATCTTGTTTGTCGCATGAAGCATTCAGTGCGCATGCGCGAGCCCAACAATGTTGTGCGAACCATGCAAACCAATCTCGTTCCCAGAGCCCGCGATCTTTTGGCCAGTGCCAAGATACTAGGCTCTGGAATGATCCAATTGAAAGTCCTGGGATTCTAGGACTTCCGGTTTTAGAGCGCATGCGTAGCGACGTTTACTGAGCATGCGTCAATTATCAAATGCACAGAGAAAAGCGACCGCTGCAACAGAGAGTGCTGGCTGAAAAGAAATTAAACAAATTTAAATGGCCGGCGGCTGAGATGTCGATGTTTTCATGCTTTCTTGGAGTAGTTGTTTGGGAAAAAGAGTGAAAGATGACTTATTTAAAAGAAGAACACTATGAAGTGTTAGAAACGTCCCCAGTTTCGTAAATGCTGTATGCAGTCTTCTTTAATACCGGTTTACCTTTCGACTTTTATTTCTATTTATAATGGAGGACAGCATTTAACACTGGCGCTCTTAGCTTCAAAACTGAAAGCCTTCAGAATGCCTCTCTTCTTGATTTTTCTCTAGACAGTTCAACATGATGATTACTTGCTTGAATACAGCAATCGGAAGCTTGAAAACTTTCGTTTTCAACGATATCTTTTTGTCATAGCACTTCTTATCGGATATTTCCGCCATACTTTGTTTCATTTCTGGTTACGTTGCGCATGAGCAGTTTAGAAATTTCGAACAGCCAATCAAATTCGAGATTCAATTGGATTATTCCAGAGCCTAGTATCTTGGCGCTGGCCAAAAGATCGCGGGCTCTGGGAACGAGATTGCATGCAAACGAACACGAAAACAAAAGAAATGTTGGCAGATGTTGGGCAAAAAGTTTGATTGGTTTCAAACTTCACGCAACATCATGCAACATTGCCCAACATGATGTATAAACGAACGCAACATGTTGTGCCCAACAATGTTGGGTGATGTTGTGCCAAGATGTTGCGTTCGTTTGCACGTGGCTTAACGAAAATACTATCCGAAAGTTAAAGTTAGTGCTGTTCAACCAACGACTAGTCTTCATTTGAATCACGGCAAGACTTTAGTTTATCTGGGGGATGAAAACTGCATTCAGAATAATATAATCTTGAATATTCACTTCTATTTCACCGGAACGGTGCGTGTTTACATAATTTAATTTTGCATACATTAACTGTGTCCGTGACCTATTACACTACGTATTTGGCATTACAGTTTATAAATACTTCGACTGCCGACTGAAAATTAAAACAGTCTCCCGGAATCGACTCTATACAAGGAAAGGTACGAATTTCCGGGTATTTTCTCGCTTTTACCGAAGAAAGCAATGAATAGGTGTACCAAGTATGACATGATCAGATAGATAGAATTCCATGTACTATTTACAATATGAGTGGCGATGTTATATCTGATTTACAATCTTGAGCCGCAGGCGAAAGACTGTGAATCAGATACAACATTGCCACGAATATTGTAAAGTACTTATGATATTCTTTCTTCTTGCATAATAGCAAATGTCGCTTGATTCTGAATAGGAATCTCATTGAGTTGTGAAGGCAGTGTCAAAAAATGCTGCCCATTATTTAAATCTGAATAGTGTTATGACTGGGTTGTAAAGGCATTTACTAGTACGAGAGAAATACAAATAACAAATGGTTCTGGTATCCATTCTTTGTTTAGTCTATACTGTTCTATTTTGAATAGTTTCGGATGGAGTTGTGAAGGCATTTACTATGAGGTTATGAACTGACATTGTTAAAGGGAATCTCGGCTGAAAAACAATGTTTGCTCTCAAATGATTGTTATGCATGGCTAAGTGTGTTTCTGTGTTTTTCTCCAGTAAATTGTACACTAGATGTCATTTATGCGCGCCGCCATCTTGGATTTTGTTACGTCACAGTGTTGCAAACAATAGGGACGTCATGAGATCCAAGATGGCGGCGCGCAGGAAATTCAAATGAGTTTTATCGACAGGAATATCGGCGCATAAATGACATCTAGTGTACAATTTGCTGGAGACAAATACAACAACATATTTAGGCATTCATAACAAACACTTGAGAACAAACATTGTCTTTCAGCAGAGAATCCTTTAATGAACAAGCTATTCTTTTCAAACAATTGTTTTTCTGGGCGAAAAAAATCTAGAGAAATTTGAACATTCACCGAAGTTCAACTGCTGAGAAAGACGAGCTCTTACGATAGCTCGTAACTTTCGCAAACCAAAAAGTTATCTAGAGGAGCATTCAGGGTTAAAATAAACTACTTCCCGTAACACCATGAATAGTACGAAGTGGAGTGTAAAGATATTTGAAGAATGGCAAAGGGTTCGGGTAAACAAAATGGCCTGGAACGAGTCCGTTGGCTTTCCATGTGGTAATCTTGAAGAGATTGAAGATCTGACGGTCCAAATTACAGAAATATCACCGGCATCCCTGAACTTTTGGACGACGAAGTTCGTTAGACTTTCGATCATTTGAATGTCATTTTGATTTTGGTGCTATCCCAGATAACTTAGGTTTTGATACAGAGGTTCCGGATGAAGTTCTAGCTAACACTGATTAGTTACCATCATCATCAAGCACTTTTGACTTCGATATTCCGGATGAAGTTCTAGCAAACATTAGTTTGCCATTAAGTTCGAATATTGTAAAGAATGTAGCCGGCAAGTAATGTGCACAGTATTTGACAGCTGTACCATTAATATCGATTTGAAGTAAATCCAAATAGTACATTCAAGCAGACTAACTTGATGTGACAATGTTATCTATATTAATGTAACAATAAAGTAGTTCAGTAAAAATAGAGTGTGAATTTTAATTGCAGCAATTGCTTAGTGTTGTGTATCGTTTATATGTAATAACTTAAATATATCTATTAGTATTCTGTATGAACGATACAGCATACTAATTAAGCTAATTAACTATTGTATTAATTCATCAACCCCAACCTTTCCCTGCTGAATATCCAAACCCTCCCTGTGCTTTTAGCTTCTTGGGATTTTTATCGGGGATACAAGAGCATCAATTGACCTTTCCTTATCCATGACCGCGTAAGTAAAAGCCCGTTCGATTCCTGGGTAGACGTCATCTTGACGTCATATAATTAATTCGACTTTGTAATCATTTGAAGAAGAGCATGCACGTGATCTGAATGCTGCGCAGAGATTGGACAGAAACCCTATGAATTATTAATGAATATTATAAGTTCTTTTAAAATTCCGTAAAAACAAAGTAACGCAATAGGGAACGAAGAAACGTCACCACAGAATATAATAATATCCGGAATCGGTTTATCGGCAAGATATTTAGTTTTAAAATTCGCATCTCTGACTTGTTTATTTAGAGTGTTCATTAAAAGAGTTTACAGATCTTTCTTGAACATTTGTTACAACTTTTAGAACTGCCCAAGGCGGCAGTCAGAAACCAAATAAATCTAAAGAACCAAAACCGTCAATTGGATTTGACCTTCGAAAGGTTACGTGACAAGTTATCAAAACGTTTATACAATAGCCGATATTACAGTTGCGTCTACGAATAGCAGTTGCAGCGGTATTGATCCGAACGCCTCACTTCGATGTAATGAAGCGCTATTCAAACTGTATCTAAATTAGTCGTGCTTGTTTAGAGGATGTTGGTGTCATGCAAGAATGATGGTTTCAATGGCGCTTGGTCACACCGAAGTGAGGCGTTCGGATCAATACCGCTGAAACTGCTATTCGTCCTCCTTATAAAAGAAAAGAAAAGAGATGCGAAATCGGGTTTCCTTTGGTGAGAAAAGGGAAGAGTAGGAGTCTAAAATCGTACTCAGCCTGTTTTATTAGCCTCAGGGGAGGCTCACAATAAATGTTTACCCAAACATCTTCAACCTTGGTAAACGTGCTGATCTTGTTGTCATCTATCTGGTGGCGGAGTTCATTTCTTAATTGGATTGACTTTATGCACTCGGTCCATCAGTCCATTTTTGTTTACGCACAAAATGAAAAATATCTATAGTATCTATTTGGCCTTAAATATATACTACATCAATATAATATATGTATATATATATCAATTATATCGATAGACAAGAGGTCAGAGATTGGTGTTTAGCGAGGGCATTTGGTAATTACGAAGTGCTGATGTATTTGAGGTTCTATTTATTACAGAAAATCCAGGATAAAGAAGAGGAAAAAAGGACACTCGAAATAAGACTAAAGGAATCGGTAAGTACTATTTGCCGAAAGAGCGGCCGTATTTTATCTGTAGATCTGATAGTCCAATTCGTAGTTCTTGAAAGGTAACCAAGCCTCAGCCTCGCATGGTAACTGGAGTTGACCCTGCACTGATACAAACCTTCTTTCTATGAATAGATTGTGATTATCATGCTAACTAGGTACAAGCCATGGAGGATGGAGTTGACCCTGCACTGATACAAACCCTCTTTCTATGAATGTGGATAGATTGTGATTATCATGCTAACTAGATACAAGCCATGGAGGATGGAGTTGACCCTGCACTGATACAAACCCTCTTTCTATGAATATGGATAGATTTTGATTATCATGCTAACTAGATACAAGCCATAGAGGCTGGAATTGACCCTGCACTGATACAAACCCTCTTTCTATGAATATGGATAGATTTTGATTATCATGCTAACTAGATACAAGCCATAGAGGCTGGAGTTGACCCTGCACTGATACAAACCCTCTTTCTATGAATATGGATAGATTTTGATTATCATGCTAACTAGATACAAGCCATAGAGGCTGGAGTTGACCCTGCACTGATACAAACCCTCTTTCTATGAATATGGATAGTTGTTAATTATCATGCTAACTAGATACAAGCCATAGAGGCTGGAGTTGACCCTGCACTGATACAAACCTTCTTTCTATGAATATGGATATATTGTGATTATCATGCTAACTAGATACAAGCCATGGAGGCTGGAGTTGACCCTGCACGGATACAAACCCTCTTTCTATGAATATGGATAGATTGTGATTATCATGCTAACTAGACACAAGCCTCTAACTAAGCTGTCTCAACTCCAGCCCCGATATCACCAAAGGCTTGGTTACCTTTCAAAATGGCGGCTAAGAACTATGAATTGGAAATTACTCCTAAACTCTTCCTTCTTAAACTAACTAAAATTTAAAACATTTCTGAAACGTTAATGACAAGAGTAAAATTACAGTTCGGCGCTATAGTTTGCGCTACGGACATGCGCAGAGCGCACAAATCAGGTGCCATAATGCTTTATCTTGACATCATGAGTTTGGGTAGGGATCGGAGGACAGTGATCGGTTGTGAGACCATCCTCATACAGACACTAGCTTAGTGTTTGTTGGATACAGAACTGTTAAGGCCTCGTTTTGACATGAAAGTGATGCAAAAACGATAATTTTCACTTTAAATATCTATCTTACTTACCAACTACACCAAATTATGCAGACTATCATAACTCCCCTCACCACCTCATTGGTTAGCTCAGTTGGTAGAGCACGGTCTAGAGTGCAGGAGGTCGGGGGTTCGAATCCCAGCCGCGCGCGTTCTTGGGCAGGGACGTATAAGTCGTTGGCCTTGTCTTCTTCCTCTTCTAATCTATACGAGGGGGACGTGAAAGAACCTTGTTGTGTTATTTCGAGAAAGAGTAGGGGATTGTCTCCTGACACAACAGCCAGGTATTCTGAGGTACTAACGCGCGTAACAATCACTCATGATTGTAAACTGCACGGCAGCACATTACGCCACAATAGCAGTCCGTGTTACAAAAATAACCTTGTGAAGTGCACTTGAATATATCCATATAGAATATGCGCTATATAAATAAATACCTTTACTTTTACTCGTCCACTTCGATATTTTGAGGACCACAATTATACAAATGTGGTGTCACGTGACCCCTCCACTAACTTTGGTTTTACATAAAATTTCAATAGGAAATGGGGCAATGAGTATTCTTGTCACGCCAAGGTACATAGAGTTTTCCTGTTTCTCTGGTGCCTGCCTTTAATAACCTGCCCTCACAGTAGAACCTTTTTTTTTTTATCCATAAGGGGATATTGAGCAAAACAGATTTATTGATCAGCGGTTTTCTCCTTGCCAATAAATAAAAGTCATGGTGTGAGGGCAGATTTATGTGTCTCCAAGTCCACAGTATTTTAAAACCAAAACGGTTCTTAAAGGTTGGTACTCACGAAGGGACCAGTCCCAGGGACATATCCCGGGGAAACATACCTTGTGTTTAAACGAAGGAATGTGTCGCGGGGACAAATACCTTGTTGTGTTTACACAAGGGGACTTGTTGCAGGGACATTGTGATTTTATCAGATGCCATCTTGAAATAGAGTTCGTAAGAGCTTGTGGGAAGGTAAAATGACGCTTTGCGATTGGTTTATTTTAATTTTGTTCCAGGTACATGTTGCATGAACAGTTCACACGAAGGGACAAGTCTCAGAGACATGTGGCATGAACAGTTCACACAAGGGGACAATCAAATTTTGTCCCCGGGACTTGTCCCCTCAATCCAAACCAGTTTTGTCCCCGCAACAAGATTTTTAATGAAAATCGAGTCGTTCACACGAGGGGACTTGTCGCCAGTTTTTGGCAATTCCGCCCGACTTCGATACGAAATAAAATTATGTTCGCGCTCTCCAAATTGATTTTCATTTGCACAACATGGCTAAGGGAAGTCTATAATGTAATAAAATAAAATAAAAACGGGATCGAGTTTTTCATTTCATAGGCACTTCAAGGAAAATGTGATCGAGAGGACTTTGACTCATATGATTCCCCCACCCCTGGGGAAAATCATCAAGTTTGTTCCACCCTTTTTGCAATCCCCCTGGTCGCCCGGGGGTCTACCCCTGAGGAAGCTGCTGATAAGTGCATAATACATTGATGTGTTTATTCTGCTTGACAAAGCTAAGCTAAGCCGAAGGGTATGTGTGATGGAAAACATGGTATGTTGTTGATATGTTTTTGATACCTAATTATGTTATCTGTCTCTAATAGCACGTACAGTATGTCAAAGCCATTAGATCATATCTTGATATCATACCTAAGGTAATTCAAATTTAACCTGTGTAATTTAAAGAGGTTATTATACGGAAAGCTGTATAATACGGCTGGGTATTTCTGTTAGTCAGTTCAGACTCGAAAAAATAAAATTGATGAGTAAAAATTCCCAGCCGTGTTACACAACATTTCGTGTAATAAATTGTTTATTATATGAGGCTAACACACACACACACAAAAACAGTTCGTTTTCGATTACCTTAAGGGTGCGTTTACCAATTGTTTTGGGCCGTTGCTAAGAAGAATTTAAAACGCCATAAAATTCCACCAATTTCAGTAAAATAATTAATAAATCACTCAGGTACTCCTGGGAGACGGACCCTTTTATTTTGATGACGTCATCGTATGACGTCATTATTACGTCATCATTACGTCATCAAGGCAGAAAAAATCAATCAACTCATGATTTCTTTGGGATAGTGCTTTCATATTAGCATATATTATTGGTCTGGGTGAGGCACAAAAGGTGTAGCATGGGTTTTACGATATACCAAAAATTGATTGTTTTAGAATTTTAACGTTAATTTTAACAGTTAGATGGTCATAACTTCCGCGTTTTTATTTTTTTCGCTAAACCCATGCTTGGCCCTGTGCAATGCGACTTCAAGACAATTTTTATGTGAAAAAGATTGACTTTTCTTTGTTTCACGAAATCAGTTTCATTTTATGTGAAACCGGAAGTATAATATTGTTACCAGGGCCCACGGGGCGCGGCCGCGTTTGGGTGGTTACAAAGCAATTTAAAGGCATTGGACAAGGAAATGAAATCAGTGAAATTGAAACAGAGCTGCATTATCAGACATCTAATTCCAGTGGTTTATTCACGCAAAAAAGTCTATTTGTGACCATCTGCACCATAATCAGTCACATGTCTAGATAACCGCCTCCCGGTTGTAATAAGCGCCGGTCAGTCGAGTGGGAGGTCGCAGGTTCAAACCCCGGCCGGACCAACACTCAGGATCTTAAAATAACTGAGTAGAAGGTGCTGCCTTTACATAATACTTCACGTCTTCTCGGATAAGAACGTATAAAAATCGTAGGACTAGTCTCCCCAATTAGCTGCAATTAACACTTAAATAAAGTCACTTACTTTACTTTAATACTTTACGTCGAGATGAGGAGAAACAACCTGATTCAACTTACGGTAAGCTACATCAAAATCTGATTCAGTTTTCTATCCTAAAGCAATCAAACCACTGCTGAATATGTCAATTCCAGAGGAATGTCTTGCTATAATGTGTAATATCATCGCTGTGTCTATATGCCCGGCAGCCCGGAACGGTCTCGAATTTACTATATGCCAGGCAGTTTTCGATTTTTACAAAAGGGAAAATATTCGCACATGTTCGTAATCCTTATAATATTCTCCATTGATCAAAAAGAAATAATGAAAAAATTCGGCAAGGACCCAATTGCAATCATCGCAAGTTATCAGGAACTTGCCATCGTTTGTTTCCGTATTTATGTTTGACTCCCGCATTTTTCACATACATTTTCGGCCTTAGAAATAGTTGACGAATTGTTTAAGCAAGCAACCGTGAACGGCAATCTACGTCCTACGTTGTATCGGTTGTATTGCTTCTTTATAGTTAGAAATAGTGTCCAGGGTATCAGAACACTCTGGTATCGGAATCAGTATGAAAACGTTTTGGTCATTATTCACCAATTACTTCCAGTCAAGTCCCTAGTATCGTGACGAGCCGCCGTGAAAATTTCTCTTTCGGATCGTAGGCACTGCATTTTTCTTCGCTAATTTCTTGTGAAAGTGGCTCAATACCAAACTATTCGAAGACTTCTCTCACGTCTAGCTGCTCACTTGAACAGACACTTGTAACCACATTCTGGCTCCCCTCGTTATCAACAAGCTCTTTTCGAGCACTTTCCAAACTTGCTTTGTCGAAATCCGAAAGAAAATTAGTTTGCACTTGACACCCGACCTGGAATTTTCCCTCGTCCAGCGACCTTACGCAGCTAGAATGGCTTTCTCGGTTTTATCGCTCTTTTTCGGCATTTTTATAAAGTAAACTTGATGCATGGAAAGTAAAACAACCCGGGTTGAAGTAGCAAAACAACAACTTTATCGTAACTTTTTCAAAATGTAAACAAAACCGCGAAGGGCGCGCGTTGCTTTTCCACTAAACCGGAAGTAGGTTTTTTCCCACCATTTGCATGAGCGCGCGCGCGCCGACCCTTCATAGCAACGTCGCTGCTTAGCGACGAAATTGGTAAACGCACCCTTAATTCACTCTTTTCACCTGGTGGCCATCTTGGATTCAAAGCGAGGTAATCCTTTGTTTTTGCCAGGTTAGCCTCGTTTTGACTATCCAGCCATTAAGTTTCTAACCGTACAAATCTTTAATTCTTGGTTTGCACATGACGTCTCGGCGGCCATGTTGGAGGAACAGTAACAAAAGGTACCGCATTAGTGTCTTTTGTTTCGTCCTCCAACATGGCTGCCGTGTCTGTCTTGTGAATCTCCAGGGATTGATTGCAACCCAAGAATACTGTCCAAATACAAACATAGATCTTGGCTCATGGTAGTTAATCCATAGCATCATTTTCAAAAAATCTATCTTCTCGTTTTGAAGATTTTCGAATTTTAAACAATCGAATGAAGTACTTATATATCCGAAAATATTATGCATCTTGGAATTCTGTTTTGTGTTTACTGTTCTTCAAAATCAGGAAATGCGTGGTCCTAAACTGAATCTCAATGATCGGCCAAAATCTTCCCGCTTACAGCGCGACGCGCAAATGTATGACCTCTTTTAATGTTTCGCATACTTTCGTGAACGTGCGAGATTATCCAATCAGATACAGTCATTTGTAGTTTCGTTTGTTTATTTGATTGTGATCGGAAATCTTGCACGTCGCATGTGCACGAAAGTATGCGAATAAGTGGTCATACACTTGCGTGTCGTGCTGTGAAAGTGCGAATCCATTCGGGTGTCACCTTCTTATCCACGAAATAACGTCACAGGAAATCTCTCGCCAGGTCTCCTTTGACGCGGTCATTTTCGAACCGGAAGTGAAATTTTACGTTTACATCGGGGTTGTGTGTAGTTTCGAAAATTCAAAAGAAAATATAACTGTTATATCAAGTTTTCAAATGCCGAAAATGTTGGGATTAATCTATTAATCAGTTTGTTTAGTTCTTTTTTTTTGGTGTTTCGAGAAGAAATGGCATCCATAAAACGACGAGGAATAAAATTATAAGCATACGCAATCGAAGGATTGCGGCGAAATTGTACTGCTGATAGAATTTAGCCTTGAAAAGTAGGTACGTAGTATTGCCATTATCTGAAAACGTTTTTATCCTTAATATTGTTGATTACAAGACCCCTATTGTTAAAATATTGGTTATGTATACTAATCTAATAATTGCAGGAACTTAGGCTGAAAGAAGAAGATATAAGGACACTGCAAACAGAGGTAAATGAATTGGTATGAAGGAGGTTTGAACGCTCTAACTAAGGAATAAGCTTCTTGTCACGTGGAAGTATCACAAACAATTTTCGAGAGTATAAATCGAGGGAATCGAATTGAGGAGCAGACGAATACTATTAGTTCTTATAACCAACCTAATATTTTCTAGTTTTTACAGGAACTAGTTGCCTATAATATTTTCTTTACCGCGTTATTGATGGAATTGTGTCACTTGATCCGATATCTGCTCTCTGCCAAACGACCAGTTCTACTAGACAATTTAAAGTGCCTTTAAAGGAGCTGTGTCACGGTGAGGGACATGCCTTTATGTTCTGGGTCGGAACATAGCACACGTGTGGGATGGATGACATCAAAGTAAATGTGCAAAAATGAATAACAAACTGTGCGTATATCTAGTCTTCAAGGGAAATATTGCATATTCTTTCAATCAAGCGTTAAAGTGCCTATCACCCTTTTGCAATGTTTATAGCTATACCAACCTCCGAAATGTTTTGAGTAATTCTGTGACGAAAGTTTTGGTTTACAGTGAATACTTTATGTTCTACGCTTGTTTGAAATTGTGTAAATGTGACCTTTCCTGACCCATGACCGCGTAAGTAAAAGCCGGGGTCGATACCTGTATAGACGTCATCTTGACGTCTTTTTTTTTTGCTCTGACGAAGGGCTGGCGCTCGAAACGTCAGCTGCTACTCACTTTCCACGGCGGTTAGCATACCTCAATCGACTTTAGTTGATTACATACCATTGTTTATATTCCCCGCCGACGCAGACCAAAACTAGTTTTTACAGGAACTAGTTGCCTATCATATTATTAATTCGGCTTTGCAGTAATTTGAAGAAATACTTCATTAACAAGTGACTAAAATGACTTTTTAATTTACTAACAACACACAAACTGTGTATATGTTATATGCATCAATGTGGTTGTGATAGAAAGGTGCCATGGAGAACAATGCATTAATGAGGTGACGTCTTCTCAGGAATCGACCCAGGCTTTTACTTACGCGATCATGGGTCAGGAAAGGTCACATTTACACGATTTTTCAAACAATCGTAGAACATTGGGTGTTCTCTGCAAACCAAAACTTTCTTCACAGAAGTATTCAAAACATTTCGATGGTTCGTAGCTTTAAAAATTGCAAGAAGTGTTATAGGCACTTTAAGGGAAGGGACTTTAACTGTGTGAACAGCCACCAATAGGCGAATCCTTGTTTACGTTTTTTTCTCGTTAGCATACAGCAAACTTCAACCGACGTACATACAAACAATCAGAGTCCATAAACCGAAAGAGATTGTCACACTTGATAATCACCGAAAATTTGAGAGTGATATGATAAATATATTTTGAGGAATGAGCGTTTAAAAAGCTCAAAATTTACAAAGAATGTATGGCTGTCAGCAACTCCTGTCCCCTAGCCCATTTTACAGTTTTGAAAAGTCAATTTTTCCGTAAATATTTAACATATCAAGCTCAAATTTTCATTGATTACTAAGTTTAAAATTCTCTTTCAACTGATTTAGTCTGTTTATTTGTATATGTAGTTATGATATGAAATCATGTTTGCCGCGAAGCACTAGTAAGTGTAAAGAATGTGATGTAAAATAAAGTGGTAAGCTGTAGTGCTCAATGTGCACGCCCTACGAGGGAAAGGGAAAAAATCTCTGACCCAAGTCGGACTCGAACCCAACGACCTCCAGGTTGCATGTCTGGCGCTCTACCAACTGAGCTATCAAGTCCAGATGAGAGCAATCGTGGGTATTGGTGCGTTTTATGGGGTCACGGCGATTATATATGTATATGTAGTTATGATATGAAATCATGTTTGCCGCGTAGCACTAGTAAGTGTAAAGAATGTGATGTAAAGTGGTAAGCTGTAGTGCTCAATGTGCACGCCCTACGAGGGAAAGAGAAAAAATCTCTGACCCAAGTGGGACTCGAACCCAACGACCTCCAGGTTGTATGTCTGGCGCTCTACCAACTGAGCTATCAAGTCAGGTGAGAGCAATCGTGGGTATTGGTGCGTTTTATGGGGTCACGGCGATTATATATGTATATGTAGTTATGATATGAAATCATGTTTGCCGCGTAGCACTAGTAAGTGTAAAGAATGTGATGTAAAGTGGTAAGCTGTAGTGCTCAATGTGCACGCCCTACGAGGGAAAGAGAAAAAATCTCTTGAGGTTTATTGAGGTTTATTTGTAGCTTGAAGTTTAATTTATGCTAATGAGGCAAAAATGTAAACAATGACGTCGCAAGGATTCACCTATCGAACATTGATTCCAGACATTTACAAAACCATGACAAAGCGCCTTTAATCCCATTTTAAAAAATCACTAATATTGATTCTACGTCAAGTGAATGGGTGAATAGAAAAATATTTGGGTGTTCGTCTATATGCTAATTATGTGATGTCATAGGAGGCGTCATTTATTTTAAAAAGACGTGCTGGCAGAGATAAACGACCTTTAACACATTCCATATAACCTTTTCTTGTTTTCCCGTGGTTTTCACGTGTCGTTTCTCGTTTTTCAAAACTTGTCTTTCTTGTTTTTCATTGGTTTTCTGTCTTTCCCGGTTTTGAGCATTTGTATTTTGTATTTTGGCGGCAAGTTTGTATGTTGCCATAATTTTACCCTGGCAACTACAACCGTCGCATAGAGGTAATCGGCTAACTCTGTTGCCACCCAATTCAGATCATGTGATGTAAACAGATGCTACTCTGGGAATTATTCCTTTTTCATTCTAATCATAATGCAGTCATGCCTATCTGAATAAAATTAATTTTCAAAGAGTCAATTCTCCAGAGCAATGTGTGTTTACGCCACATGATCTGAATTGGGTGGCAACAGCGTTAGCCGATTACCTCTATTGTATCATGGTATTGAAAGTGTCATTCCATGCCTTTTCGGCGTGTTTTTCCACTCGTTTCCATTTGTTTTTGTTTTTGTCGCGCTTTCTGTTTTTTTTCCGATTGTTTTTGTTTTTGTCGCGCTTTCTGTTTTTTTTCTCAATTGCTTTAGACGTGCACGTGTCATTTTTTGTTTGGGATATCAGTTATATCTGAAAAAAAACAAAACAAGAAATGACAATTGCTATATATGTGGTTGTAAAAACAAGCACCACCGATTTAAAATTAATACTTATTTTTTATGCACTATATGTTTGTAAGTAGATTATTACTTATTTCAGTTGATAGGTTATTAAGTAGATTGTTGCGTGACATTAACCATCTATTTTCCTGTAACTTCTCGCTACTCGGGACAGCACTCAAATGCATCTTCCCCATTGGGTCTGTTCCCAGCACAGGAGTAGATGTGGCTATATTTAGAATTGCATTTCGCGCGAAATAAACAACGGCAATGTTGTCTTAGCCAATCAGATAGCTAACGTCACTTCTCATTATTATTCATTATCATTCTTCTCACTTTCAACGCGGGAATTCGAATTGCTGGTTTTCACTCCATCCCCAGAGTTTCAAATGACAAAGGGCATGGCGGCCATGTTGGTGCCCCAACAAAAGAAGCTATGACGTCGAGTTAAAACCAGCAATTCTAAATATAGCCACATCTACTCCTGTGCTGGGGGCCCAGCCCATGACATAGGAACGCTCCTGGTTTTAGTATGTACCAAAGAGATAACCTCATGACAAAACATATATGGGTTACTCTCATATATATGGAAAATCTTATATTTTGGTCTGAAATAGGGTCGAGATTTTGAGACCCGGGCGGCACACTCTCACACAAAATCTCTGGAAGCATCACCCCCTCCCCCTCCAGATACTAAACAACTGAAACGAAATGGCAGACATTATTCCATGTTTCGGAAGTGCATAGTACAAAAGATATGAAAAAAATGTGAACGAAAATTGCACAAACTTTTAGATTCCTTTATTTTTGCTTATCAAACTCATTAATAATTCATGAAGCAAAAACAAGGTAAATCATCATTTTCTCAGCCAAAATAAGTCGTATCGCCAAAATAACTGAAAACATGATTCTACATCTAGACGTTTGATAAGTGCGATAAAGAATTCGCGTCCGATCTTTATGGGATTTACAAACTCTCGCTGAACTCTCGCTTTCAGCTGGAGTTTGTAAATCCGATAAAGATCGGACGCGAATTCTTTATCTAGTACTTAAAAATTAAAACTATCTTTCTAATCTCTATTTTTGTTAAGCTTGATGCTGGTATCGGTCTCTCGTCGTCATATGAGGTAAAGTACCGAAGCAGAGCCATGTTAGGGGCACACCACGATTCGATGCAAGCCTATTAAACCTCAAAATCTATCCATTTTCGACCGGATCCCAAATCATTATTTTTTAGAACGACTCTAAATACACCTGCACTATAATGGAGAATTTTGTACTTTGGAAATGGCCTAGTTTAACTCTGGGAATCGTGGTGCGCCCTAACACGAAGTCTTACCCAGTCCTGAAGGTACTGGAGATGACCTGTTGCGTAATTAACGGTGCTTTTCAAATAATTATGTGACTTCTCCTGACGGTTTGGTTGACGTCACTTTGCATGATTGTAATTGGTTGATTTGGCAGCTACCCATTCAAGTGCCGAAGAACTGTACAATGTGAAGCATATCTTATCCAATAACAATCGAGATTGTCATTGATTGATTGATGGCTTTAACTGCAGCTGTAACACTGGCGCTAGGACGAGCAGCATAATGAAAATAGTCCAAATGCCAGGGTCAATCTCCCTATGTGTAAACTGGTCCTAAATCATGCTTTGTGTAACCCGTTGACTTGATGGCTCTAGTGATGTTTCATCAAATCAAATCATCTTGTTTTTCTGTTATTGTTTACTAATTACCGATAACTTGTTTTGTTACTAACAGACAACCATGCATATAGAGTGTCTTCGAGAGAAACGTGATGCGCTAATTGAGGTAATAGCTTCCTTTTTCTGATATCATTCTCTGGAATTTGTTAGCTGGATAGAAGTGGACAAAATATATTAACATGTAACACAACTTCAAGAACAAGAAAAACAAAAACGAAAAGCCTCCATGTTGATGCTATAAATTATTCCGCTCGCTTCGAGTGTAAACGGAGCAAATGATGTGTGTAGGATGTAATTCATATAGCTAGAATGATACATTCTTATAAATTTAGGCTATTATATAGATCTGCTATACCTTTGACTTGTAACTATTTATTTATAATAATAATGAGTTTATTCATGCATCTTGTAGTGTATACATATACTGAATTACAGGCTGATACACTTAATAATAAGCTACTGTTATATGAATAAATACGTACTATATGATATAAGTTAAACAAGAGACCATCTGGGCTTTCACTCTGGCTACATGAGATTGAAGATGAAATACACTTTCATTTGAAATCCTCTTAGTAATAACCAAAGGGAAGAATTATTAGCTGAATTTAGCAGTCTTTAGGAGTGGCCGGTAGCGCGGTGACTTTCATTTTCTGCTCCCCTAGTATATATGTAATTCAAATATTTTTGTTTTTCTCGTAGTTGACCTTTTACTGTAAACACTTCTTATTCATGTAACGCACGCTTACAATTTAGTCTGCTGTTCTGGAGGTTCCGAGTACTAATAGATGAGTGTCTCAAATGTATTTGTCCCATATTGTAAGTTGTATCATGTCCACCTGTGATGGAGCTATCACTATATTTCTCTACTGTTCTTTCTACCCTCTGGCTCTTTATCGCAGCTCGCTGATCGCGCGGTATTTGTTGGATTAAAGATTATTAACTGAAATGCCTGTTGGTTACTATTTAAAAGCTTTTACCCTCATTCCCAAAACTGCAGTCTGCAGTCATAATATTACATAACTATAAAGGGAACTGTTGGAAGCCTTTAAGTTCTCGAACCAAAACCTCGGCCGTGAGAGGATTCTTGTTTAAGTTTACCTTCAGAATATTGCTTGGCTCGTCATAATAATTAGAATCTCTGTCTGGCTTCGTGTTGACGAGTGACAGTGTTTCTCTCACAGTTCAGGAGTTCAGATGTCTTCAGATCTCGATAGAGGAGAGAAACCCATAACTGCTCAACCACAGTATATATATATTTGCTAGTAAATCGCTATTTTTCGCTATAAATCAGCTATTCAGTATACCTGTATATTAATAACGCACACAGAGAGATCGGTAAACCAGCCAAAAATACGGTCAAAATTATTTTAGTGTTGGCCTACCGATCACGGTGTTTGCGCTGGTATGTATTATGACCGAGAGTAAAATGAAATGTGATGAAATGTGGCATAAAACCTACGAAACGTACCTCAAACAAGCTGATAGCGTCCGCAGAAATATCTTAAGATGGCGACTGGACTGTCCAGAGATAAATCTATTAGCGCCAACAATTAATGCATAATTTAACGCATGCGCAGAAATTTTGCTAAACGGAACAAAAACGGCCGGCAGATTAAGACTCGTGCCTGCCACAGGCAGCCCGAGTAACAAGTTAGATAACTTGATATTTCACAGTTACAAAGTTGCTAAAACGATCAGTCTTAGTGACCATTGGGCAACTGCTTTTGCCTGATCTTAGCGAGTACTGTGCCGATGAGTTTATTACTCTGTTATCTATTAGGGAGTATATATAGATGGGATTACCCAGCTTAATGTTGCTACTCGACGATCGGCTAGAGCGAGGATAGCCGCCTTTTCCAATGCTTCGCGTAAGCAATATGCGGATAAATGATGGACAATGCCCTTTTCTGGATATTTTCCTGGGCATTAGATAGGTATAATGGAAGGCTGGCATACACGACACACGCATATTCTATGACAGATCTAATCATTGTACAGTAAATAATAACGATGTCCGCAGAAGGGACACCACACTTTTTGAGTTGTCTCGGGGCATACAGCCTCCAATTGGCCTTTTTGACTACATAATCGCAGTGGGCTCTCTCATGTGAGGTGTTTTCCTTATCTAAATTAATATTTAATTTCCTGCTGTATTGTGTGTGTGTGGAAAATACAAACCTTCTGGATCTTATTTTCAGGAAACGAAAACGCTGGAGGAGAGAAAGAAGTCACTGGATAAAGATCTCATAGAATCGGTAATTTTTATACATGATATTCAATTTAAACTAGAGATAAATTTTATCAGTGTGGGCTTGGTATGGCATGCAGCTGATTGAATGAGACTGATGGGATCTCAGCTGACCCTGTTTTTTAACGAATCTGCTTGGTTCGCTATCTTTGGACATTGAGCTAAATCCTCTTTTTGAAAGCTTAGACCTTAAAAGGTAGAGCAAAAAAAATCCGAAATTTCTAAATAAAAATGTTTTCATAATTTTTTTAGCAACTAAACTTCCAAATGTAGAATAATTTCCGCGCACCTTCGGAGACTGGGACGAGAATAAAACGTGACGTCATAAACATAACTCGTCTCTTCGCGGCTTTAAATCGTTGGCTTATTTGCAAAATAATTGAATAGATATATAATCGAGAAAGATGATAATATCGCGCAAAACGTTTCGAAGAGCTTTATTCGGCAAGGCCTTTCATGCAATAGCGCATCGAGCGTGTTCTGTTGATGACGTCAAACTAGACCCAGTGCCAATTTTGTAAAGCGCTCTAGCGCGCTTGATTTTCGTCCACAGGCAACCCAAGACACGTTTTGGGGCAACTAAACAAATACCATGACACCATGACAAATAAATCAAATCAACTTTTTATTCCGGAATCCTTTGTCTATGGCCTCTAGTCTCTTCGTAAGAAATATAATTAACCCGGGCTTATATGCCCTTTAATGTTACTGATCAATTGATTGTACTTCCAGTAATATTATTTATTGTATCAGCTGCACACTTTGTAACAAACTCTACATCGAAGAAACAGGGCGAAGATTAGGAGATCGATTCCGCGAATACTTGCTAGATGTTAGAACTAACACCAAGGATCTCGCCAAACCTGTAGCTCGCCACTTTAACCTTCCTGGCCATTGTATTAATCACATCACTGTAGGCGGCATTTCTCTTCATCAAGGTACTACCGACACCGGTAAACGCCAAGAACATATGAACGCTTTTCGTTCGCTTTATTTCAGAATTCACGTATTCACTCACACTTAGATCAGCATGTTTCGTTAGTTTATTCATCAACACTCTTCAGATATACAGCTTTATTTATTTCTTTTTCGGGTTTCTTAGGTCATGAATATTTTCAAAATCACCTTTTCCACAAATTAATTAATACAGGCTCAGTTTGTCGCATTTATTTCTAGTATAATTAGTATATACCACACAAGTGAATAGTGCTTTTCGTGCCCTCTCATTGGCTACTCCGGAGGTGAATATACTTTGTTATTCACCTCCGTGCTAGAGAAGCAGAGATCACCTCGCACGAGTTTTTGTCCATTTGACAGAAGAAAATATAATAACTATTTGGTGTTGGCTATATTCACTTGTGTGGTATGTAATACTATTAAACAATTATCCACCACTATTTACCTCCACTGCGGTGAATAATTGTTCATTATTCCCCAAACCAGTAAAATCAGCGTTGCATCGTGATCTATTATTACTTTCACAATTCCATCCAAGGTCATCCGGTCTGTTGGTCTTGCACATTTTTACTGACGGTTATTTTTCAATTAAATCTGTTTGTTTTAGCACTTGCAAGCCAGCAAGATCATTACATTACAACTTAATGTACAAGTTCAGGTACTAATTTCTGTCTAATTAAGTATCTGAGATATGAATCAAGGTGCAAGTTAATGCTGGCTGAGAATACGTCAATCTATTTTAAAAGAGATAGAAATGTGGATGTGTGAGAGGAAACATATTTTCAATAACAAATACTCTATGTTGACTAACAAACAGCTATTTCATTTCAGTAGTTGAATTATTTGAGGTGCTATTTATTTCAGGACATTAAGGAGAAAGAAGAGGAAAAGGGGAAACTGGATACAAAATTCAGAGAATTGGTAAATTAGGGCACACCATAATAATTAATGCTTGTACTTTTACCCACAATCCTTTGCGCATGAAAATATTTAAATCCGTTATAAAATCGCTGTACAGAGGGTTAAAATCTTAAAGACAAACCAGTACATAGTCTGGGAAACCAGCCGACTCATATCGCTCCCTACTCGCGAAAGAGTCGGCTGGTTTCCCAGGCTAGCCAGTACAGTGATGTTGCCAATACACTGTCATTGAAAAAACCCGGGATTTCTACGTGTGTGTTTGACTGTGTTAGGTTCGCAAGGAATTGTGGTCAAATATACAACCGCCATCATTTTCGGTACAGTGGTGGCCATCTTGGATTCAAAGCGAGGCAATCCTTTGTTTTTGCCAGGTGAGCCTCATTTTGACTATCCCTCACTACGAGGCTGACCTGGCAAAAATAAAGGATTGCCTCGCTTTGAATCCAAGATGGCCACCAGGTGAAAAGAGTGAATTGTGCATAATTACAGAAGCCTGTGGCGAATCCAGGGGGTAAAAGGGGAACCCCCTTTTTCTCCCTCACTTTTATAAAGAAAAACAAAGACGTTGCCCTGATCGAACCCCCCTTTCCAACTCGTGGATCTGCCCCAGAGAAGCGTACCTAGCTTACTCGGTGAGGTTAATTAATACAATAGTATACTTACTGGTTATTTCATGGTTTTCTAAGGAACACGGGCGAATATCTCAGTCACGAGAAATTTCCGCCCGTATTCCATAGAAATAACAAATTTATGGGATGATTTGTCACGAAAACAAAGTCACTTACTGGACATAGACTGCGAATTTTCTCGCCTGAAAAGAAACGTTTTGAGTGGTGGACGCGTCTGCAGACTAATTATGTATTCAAAATCTCGAATTCTTATTCGCTGATAAAAACAGGGCGCGAAATTTCCTGCATTTTGATTGGCCTGATCTAGCCATGAAATACCGCTCTGTATTTCATAGTAAAGCTGAGCTCTGTTTGGCTGAAATATAATATTTATAGACTGATTTAGCTTGTACATTTGTTGTCCCAATTCAGGTCACCTGACTTTTCACTTGAGTATTAAATGTTTTCTTGTTTTTCTGTATCCCAAGAGGAAATGTACAAATTCCTCTAATTGAAAAACACAGCACTGAATCCTCTGGAGAGCTGTCACATGATCTGAATTTGGCAACAAATGTACAAGCTTAATCATGTGATGTAAAGTGGTATGCTGTAGTGCTATGTGTGCACGCCCTACGAGGGAAAGAGAAAAAATCTCTGACCCAAGTGGGACTCGAACCCAACGACCTCTGGCGCTCTACCAACTGAGCTATAAAGTCAGATGAGAGCAATCGTGGGTATTGGTGCGTTATATGGGGTCACGGCGATTATATATGTATATGTAGTTATGATATGAAATCATGTTTGCCGCGTAGCACTAGTAGGTGTAAAGAATGTGATGTAAAGTGGTATGCTGTAGTGCACACATAGCACTACAGCATACCACTTTACATCACATTCTTTACACCTACTAGTGCTACGCGGCAAACATGATTTCATATCATAACTACATAAAATTATACAAGCTTAATCAGTCTATTAACCAGTTCAAGTTCATTTAATATTCACATTAGCTTTTTGTCGCTTGAATGTTTTTTTGTTTGTTTTATTGTTTATTTAGTTGTTTAGCATACCACTGAACAAAATGCCAATATCGGGATTACGCTTGCCTATATTATTTGTTGATACTTAATTAACTGAAACTGCAACAGAGTTTTTGAAAGAGAGGCCAGGTCAGTGTTATGTGAAGTTGATTTATTTTCATTACTGGGAGCAGTTGTAGTCGGCCTTTTGCAGTGAACAGGCATGTGCTGGTATAATACTTTGCTAACGAATGAATCGAGTTTGTAATCTCCATGGGAAAGACGTTGCCGTGGATGCTGGATGGCAAGCTATCTTTAAAAGGCTATTTTATAAAGATTGACAATCGATTGGAGGTGGAAAATAACATTTACAAACAGGTTTTGCTAATAACACTACCGATCTCGTACAATTGCCTTTAAATATATGAAATATATTTGTTTGCCATCTAGTACAACCACATGATTGCATTCCTGCAAAAGGTCATGCCATTATTTATAAATTACCATGAACATATCAGTAGTGAATCAATTATCTGGCTCTCCTAGCACATACTATATGAATGGCACACACACATGCTACTAACAACTCCATGAACTACATGTATTCACCTATTCCTAGGTGGCCTGAGTTAAGGCCACTCAGGGCCTCTTGTTTACTATATACAACATAGGAACCTACATAGATCATGCAATTTGATTGGCTCGCTATCTCGGAATAATGAGCAATAAGCCACCCACAAAACTCGGGATAATTTTGAAACAAAATGGCAGGCGTAAATTCACGTTTTGCGATTGTTTCCGATGCGGAAATTTTAGAAATTCAACAAAATGCAGTGCCCAAAACAGGTTCCCGTGTTGTATATACTCAGGAACCCATTACCAGGAGCGTGCATCTCCCAGATTAGGTCTGTCCAACAGCAGAACAGACGATGTAGCTATTTTTAGCTTTGTGTTTCTCGCGAGAAGAAACCAAGGCCGTCACTTTTAACCAATCAGGTTGCACGGAAAAATTGTAATTAACACTGTTCAAACTGCTAAAGATACTAAAGCGCAAGAGAACAAAAGACAACGTATCACATACCAGAACTTCGCGACTATAAATAGCCACAACGTCTACTGTACTGTGGGCGCTACCCATCACATAGGTACGCTCCTAGTAATGAGCTCCTGATATACTAAAACAATTATTCGCCTCAGTCGATATTGGTGAATATTCCCCTCGACGACGAGCCTGAGGAGAATAATTGTTAAATATACTATAGTATATACATGTACTATAAGTATAATTGAACTGTTCCAGAGTTTATTCTTCAAATCATGAAAATGTATCAAAATGTAATTATTATAAAAATCATGAACACACGAGGCTAGTATCTCGCTCTGGCCATATAAAACTCTCACTTGAAATCTCAATTTGTACCTGGTGTTTAACGCGAATACTGCATCTCACGTTATTACGGACAATTTCAAGTATAATGAGCGATATTGATGCAAAATACCATTGGAACTATGCACGCCACCAGGAGCCCATAACCAGGTGCGTCCATTATCTCCAATAGACTTTTCCCATGCGGCGGCCATCTTGGAATAAGCCTATTGTCAATGCTTACCCAGCCTTGGTTTCAAGCGTGTTGAACCGAGGCTGGGTAAGCATTAACAATAGGTTTATTCCAAGATGGACGCCGCGTGGGATAGGTCTGTAATAGGTGTCACGGCGTTTTCACAAGTTCGGCTATTTTTTTCCCCGCCAATTGGTGGGTTGCACCAGTACGTGGTGGAATAAAAGATGCCTAATTAGCTACTTTTCTAAAACCAACCAACATCAGTGGCTGCTACGCTTTTGTGATTTTATTTCAACCCAAGAATGAATAGCGGGAAACCGTTCTAAAATAACCTAACTTGTGGAAACGCTGTAATAGGCTTAGTATGCGGGATGGCGCTCCTGGTTGTAGAGTCTCCGGATGTTACCTATACTAATATTTCCAGTGGAAGTTAAAAAAAATATTTTATCCTTTTTCAAGCGTGATTGTGGTGCCAGTCGTTCACAGTCATACGAGGTAAGTTCCTTAGATACTGGAAATGGATACATATACGATGTACGTTGTGGATAACGCAGTTTTAATCGTGCTTTGAGTGATCTGTAGCCTGCTATGCAGACCTATTTTTTCACTCTCATAAATTCGAAGAAAAAAAGTAACGTCTGCTTACCCAAGCGCTTAATTAGTTTCCAATATGCACACCTCATTGTGTTATGGACCAATCAGATTTTACCTTCCATATCCTGGAAAGTCACGTAATGTTACATTTCAAAAGGAATTCAGACAATACATTTGCCATTGACCAATTATAGGAGAGTGTTCACTGGGGCGCTAATTCACTAAAATTTTAACACTGGCTTTGATTGGGCATAAAAAGAAAACAAACGTGCTGACGTCATGGTCGCATATTGTAAAGTAATTTTAATTAGCGCTCGGGAAAGCAGACGTTACTTTTTTCTTCGAATTTTCGAGAGTGAAAAATAAGTCTGCATAGCAGGCTAAGTAATCTGTTGACTTCTGAAATTTCATTCTACCGTTTGACCGAACACATTTCTGCAGTGTGATTGGCTAAGAGCATTTGTACATAAAATCGTTACTTTGCACTCCAATACATGGAGTAATGTACTGGATACCATGGTAACCAGTGATTTCAGTTCATGTTTGGAAAACATGTTGACATTGGTGAAGCGATTTCCCTCGACGAGTTTTGAGATATTAAAATGATTGAAAGAGAAAACAGAGAGGAAAAAAGTACTAAAAGGGGTTCAGTGTTTGGAGTTATAGTACATACTTCCGTGGTCCGGATGAGCTGAACGCATTTTTCTCAATATTATAATACCTCCTAGCTTCGTGCGGTTTTGGGAAATTGGTCTCCTTCGCAGTCGTTCTTAGGGTCGTCACGCAAACTGCTTACCGCTTGCATGTGACCAAATACAGTCCTTCCATTGGATGAATATCTCACCACTATTAATGAGTTTGAAAACCATATGTACAAGTTTAGATTATTTTCAGTATTGATTTTCCGCCAGGCTAGAGTTCTGGCGCGAGCTGTTCTTGAATTCTGAGAACTGAATGCTGATTGGTCAGTACCTGGGAATGGAATGCCTGGCTGAAGTAAGCAGTCGTTAGTGGAGCGAGCGTATGGCGTGACGACCCTAAAAATGGCTGCGAAGGGGACTATCAGTAAGTGTAATTTATGTTAGTTGAGGTACGAAATTCACAGAAATGAATATTTTGCTGGCACGGAACAGAAGCCTGGGGAGAGTAGTGCTGAGAATTATGGGTAATGTAGTGTGCCATAAGTAGGTGACTGTTAAGAGGTTGAATTCATTCTAGGTCAGCCTTGCTACCTTGCTTCATTTTTTTTTTTTTAAATGATTGGATCGAGAAGCCGGAGGCATAACGAACATTAAGGGAAACCATTCTGGCTAGGTTAGAAGCGTCCGAGTTTAATTTAAATCGCCATAAGATTGTATTTATCATATCGGACTAAAAGTATTTAGATGACCTCAGCTCCCAGAGTTGGCGGCACTGCATTGGTGGGAGTATACGTTCCCGTTTAGTCCACACAGTGGTTTTGGATTTTCGTATCCGGCAGTGTCGCAATAATTAATAATAGTAGTAAATAGAGACCAAAAGTTGAAGAACGAATGCCTGTAAGCTATTATGAGCAATTATGTATTTAGATGACCTCAGCTCCCAGAGTTGGCGGCACTGCATTGGTGGGAGTATACGTTCCCGTTTAGTCCACACAGTGGTTTTGGGTTTTCGTATCCGGCAGTGTCGCAATAATTAATAATAGTAATAAATAGAGATCAAAAGTTGAAGAAAGAATGCCTGTAAGCTATTATGAGCAATTATATGAATAAACGCTGTCGGGCTCGGCTGACCGACATCCCCAAGTATCCTATATGACAGTGTGTGTCTGAATTGTGTAGTGGAGGCAAAATTTGCACTCGCTCGTACTCATATTATTATCCCTATACAAACTAGGTGATACAGATAACCTTTTTCATTACCCACAGAATCGCCAGCAGATGAGAAGCCTTGCAGATGAGTTTCATGTGTTATTTGAGGTACTGGTTTCTATTTCTATTTTAAGTTTTTGTCCAATGATCGATTTTTATGATGATAGGTCAGGAATCACAACTGGGATGTTACGTTTTCAATTTTCTTTTTCTTCATTGTCATAGAAATTTAGTTTTTTTTAACAAACCAGGAAAATGCTATTAATTCAAGGTCATTCAAATATGATTTTATCAAGGCACCTGATTCTTGAGGTAGCATAATGTTTATCATTATATATGGTATAATATTTATCACGTATAGATACCTAAATTTCCTTTTGAGGTTCACGAGCACGCTTTCATTTAAGGGAATTTTTTTATTATTATCTAAGGCCCGTTTCAAACGTCGAACTTTTCATGCGCCGAACCTAATTAGATCAAAAGAAGCCGCCTAATTATCTTTTGTGGGATGTCCTACCGTATGTTCACAGAAGCAGGCCCCCCTACGCAGATGGAAATTTCCAATGCATTTTGAGCCTTGTTCAGTACAGGGTTGAACGTAGTGCGTTCGGCGCATGAAAAGTTCGACGTTTGAATCGGGCCTAAGCTGCTCAATAAGTGGGGCAATAAGTGGTTACAGAAATAATTGAATAACCCGTAATCTTGATGATGTTTGAAACTGCTCTCGCATCAAAGGAAGCCGTTGTTATCCACGAGGGTCTGAATGGGGTTAACTGACTACTGACAAACGGCCTTAAAAATAACTGACAACTGACAAATGATGATTTTTTTACTGACAACTGACAACCGAAAAATAACTGACAACTGACAAATTTGTTTTTGTGGGTCAAACATTGTAAATTTTCTCTAGTAATGATTAACTAGGGCTAACTGACAACTGACAAATGGCCAAAATTTTAACTGACAACTGACATGTAGACCCCCCCATTCAGACCCTCATCCACTATGGGCCTTATGCTGGAATGCAATCACGTGGTTGTACTGGATGGCAAAAAAATATGCCTTCATATATTTAAAGGCACTTGTACAAGTTCGGTACTGTTATTAGCAAAACCTGTTTGTAAAGTACTATTTCAAACACAAATTGGAGTGTTCTATCACTGAAGGGTTCCAAATAATGAGAAAACAAATGAACCAGAGAGATCTTCATGTGGAGTTTCATCGTGTATCAAGGTACATGCACCTGACCAAAATGGGATGACCTGATTCGCTGTTGATCTCATGAATTATTAATGAGTAAGAATGGTATTTTCCACCTCCAATAGAGGTAATCAGCTAACGCTGTTGCCACCCAATTCAGATCATGTGATGTAAACAGATGCTACTCTGGGGAATTATTCCTTTTTCATTCTAATCATAATGCAGTGATGCCTATCTGAATAAAATTAATTTTCAAAGAGTCAATTCTCCAGAGTAATGTGTGTTTACATCACATGATCTGAATTGGGTGACAACAGAGTTAGCCGATTACCTCTATCGATTGTCGATCTTACTAAAACAGCGTTTTGAAGTTTGTTTGTCGTCCAGTGAAGCCTGTCAAATGGGATCACGAACGCAATTCATTGGTTATTGACGGAAGTGATAATTATATCACCACGTGACTATTTCCTGCAAAAGTCCATTGGAGCTAGAGTAAATGGAGCAATAGATGAACTTGAGGTATTCGTTATTACAGGAAATACCGAAGAAAGAAGAGGAAAAAAGGACACTGGAGAAAGAATTAAAAGAAATGGTAATTATATTATACGATGTTGCCTAAGTTGTAAGCTTAAAAATGTTGGGTAACTGCTGGATTATCGTATGGAGTTAGCAATATTCAAATATTCTGACAGACATGCAATGTTGAATACACGCAGTAAAGAGACCGCAGGAATAGACATTTCTCACGCGTCGGCCATCTTGAATGAAACCACTGTTCATGAAAAAAAAATTTATTCCAAGATGGCTGGCGCGTGGTAAAGGAGGGGGACAAGGGGGGTTTCTAAAACCGCAAAACCGTGAAAAAAATTGTCAAAAACCGAAAATCCGCATCACAAATCAACGAAATTCCGAAACCGCACATAATGAATTTAATTTCAAATTAAAATCCGTTTATTTTATTTTTTTTCCTCTTTTTTTTCCAATCAGTAACGAATTACGATTTTGGTCATTTTGTTTTTAAACCAAAATTATACAAGCACCAAAGTCACCAAAAGGTCCAAAAGATCGCATGGAATGAAGGTCAATGAAGTTTACTTACCGTATGTATAACAAAGGATGGTTCTGCTACGATAAATGCAGCGACAGTGTTCTTTGGACTATGACATAAGACCACATAAGTTCAACCGCGCTTTATTTCTTTGACACGCGACCTCAGTTGTAGCCTGCATGAATTTTAGCCGTCTACTCTGGTTCGTTCCTCCCGAACCGGAGGAGACGGCTGAAATTCAGGCTACCTCAGTTGTTTAATGGGTAATGGTCGTAATAGATGTGATATATCCCAGAGTTCATATCAAGTCACCGAGTTTGATGTCAACTGTCTATGGTTTGTTAGCAATATAGTCCTGGTTAGCTCAGTGCGGGAAGTCGTGGGTTGAACTTCCGGCCAGGCCAAGGGTCTTAAAATAACCAAGGAGAAGGCGCTGCATTTGCTTTACATTTGCAAACCGTTAGACCATATCGTCCGACATCTCCCGTCTACCTTCGCTATTAATCCTGTATACGGTGGACGTTAAAGATCCCTTTGTGCTCTTCGTACGAGTAGGGGATTTTCGCCCGGTGCAACGGTCTGGTCTCGGAGGCATATTATACTAACAAGGGGGTCTAACAGCACTCATGAATATAAACTGCATGGCTGCACTATGCGGTCTATATGTACCGTAAAAGCAGTCCGATGGATAAGTCATCCACATAATTTAATGTGCAGCTTTATGTTTGGTGTTTGGGTTTTACTTGAAGATCGTGACTCAAAGACCTCAAAAGGTCCAAACGATTAGGACCAGATTAGCCAGACTAGTGCAATTATTGTAATATTACAAACGATGTGTTGAGATTCGAAGCGGTATGAAAATAGTGACAGTATTCAGATCTATTCAGTTCGTATGAAATATGTGGCTTGTTATACAACACGGCGTGTCTAATCGAGCTTTCGGTAATCGAACACAATCGAACCCTAATCGTTCGATGGAGTTCGATTAATCTTGTAATCGAACGTAATCGAACTCACCCAAAAATCGGGTAATCGAACTTAATCGAACTCAGTTCATTTCCATCGAACCTAATCGAACTCTGAAATTGGAAATCCAGTCAAACCAGTTTACATTTCCGGGGTACAGAATTTGCAGCAATCTCAATTCAAAGCAGTGCAATTTCGTTTACATGTGCCGTGAAAGGCTATCATGAATGTAAGTTCAGCGCCTCTGTTGGTGACGTATTCGTGGCAGTAAAGAAGGAAGGCGAAAAAGGCCCGGCGTTCAAAGTTATCGGAAGTCGGGGGCAGCTAGGACACCTACAAAAAGAGCTGGTGCCTCTGTTCTGGGAATTGGATGAAGCAAATATAAGTTGGTAAGCCGGCAATTCTTCTAAAACTGATTATTTCTTTTGTACTAATTCAAAGTATATTATGTTGGATCCAAAAGGTAGGTGTTCGATTACAAGATTAATCGAACTCCATCGAACGATAAGGGTTCGATTGAGTTCGATTGCATTTTGGTTCGATTGAGTTCGAATAGACACGCCGGGTATACAATCGGTCTATGACCGTCTAACAACTTACCGGCAAATCGTTTCCCGCAGCTTCACCACTAGCTTCTCCTTTCCAACTTTAGATCTAAATTTGTTTTTCCTTAGGTAGGTTTCCCAACATTTTCCCTCTTCTTAAAAAAGAGCAACGCAGTCAATTATAGCTTCGGGTCCTTCGGGACTCGCTTGCGGACCTTGCGACATGGCGCGACGCGATGTATGTAGGTTCTGCAATATCTGGCCGAGGCAACGACGTCACAAAGGGTCCAAAGTTCACATTACAACTCACGAACTTGAAAACAGCATTATCATTGGATTACAGACAATCCAGTGAAATATTAACTGGAGGAGTTGCAAACCGACATTCACCACTACGTCACGTAGAGTTGAATATTAATGACAATGCGACATCAGATCACATCAATACCGGAAACCGGAAACCGGAATTAAAAATCCTTCACCGAATACCGCTTGTCAAAAAGCATTAGATCCACACACCGCTGTGTTCTCCAAAACCGCATTTTGAAATCAACATTACCGAAAAACCGCAAGAATATTAGCTGAAATACGCAAACCCCATGTCCCCCTCATAAAGGTCTATTCGCCACTAAGGCCGTGGTCACACTTGAGCTAGGAACACGTATCTAGCATTCGTTTTTCTGCCGTATATTTTGAGTATTTTGGCCGTGCTTGATTGAACAGGCGTTAATGCATTTACAATAGCTGTATCGAATCCATATGTATTAAAGGGGCTATGTCATGATACTACACATGTATGGAGTCAGTGTCCGATTCGGTGGCTGTTAATTGATTACAAACAGTTAAACTCCCCTCCTTCAATGCTTGATTGACAGTATTGTCAATATTTTACTTGAAGGTTTATATATACACATTTTATTAGTCATTTTTGAATATTTGCTTTGATTTTTACCATCCCACATGTGTGCGAGGTTCGTCAGTTCATATGAGAATCGCTGATAATGACCGCGTCTGGACCGGACATCTAATGTAATGGTCTCTCGCCATGCCATAGTCCCTTTAAATTGCAATACAATGGCTAGTCAAATGACAACCAGGGGCCAGCACAATAAAACTTTTTCATGTGTATTTTACGAATCTGGCCATTAATTTTCGATGTTTAAACAATGGATGTCAGACGTGTAAAACGCACATGGAATACAAGACAAAAACATTGCATAGAAACATTGTGTGGCAATATTCCTAAGGGAATAAAATCAGAAAGGCGTAGCAGCCATGCTGGTTGGTATAACAAAAATAGCTAACAAGGCATCTCTTGTTCCTATCAACCAACAACCCGCCAATGCAACCCCCATCAGATTGGTTCAAAAGTTACCTAACATATAGAAAGCAATATGTAAAAACTAAAAGTGACAACTAGAGTTCGGGGAAAACATTCTTAGCCACCTAAAAGCCCTCTACCTTACTCAATTCTAGAATCAATAGAAAAAATATTTATTAATCAACAAAACATATTATATAAAGCACTATATTTTGGTCTACCTGACCATTAGTATTTTGTTATATTTATGTAGTCATTTTCTTCAATATTCGTACAACTTTACTACAGGCATTGATTAAAGAGCCTATCACCCTTTTCCAATTTTTAGATTATGAACCTCCGAAAAGTTTTGAGTACTTCTGTGAAGAAAGTTTTGGTTTTGAGTGAATACTTTATGTTCTACGCTTGTTTGAAATCGTGTAAATGTGACCTTTCCTGACCCATGACCGCGTAAGTAAAAGCCTGGGTCGAAACCTGGGTAGACGTCATTCATTAATGCGTTATTGTCCATGGCGCCTTCTTATCACAACAACATCGATGCATAGAAAATATACACAGTTTTTGAGTTGTTTTTAAAGAAAAAAATCATCTTAGTCAACTTCTTCAAATGATTGCAAAGCCGAATTAATTATATGACGTCAAGATGACGTCTATATAGGTATCGACCCAGGCTTTTACTTACGCGGTCATGAATCAGGAAAGGCTACATTTACACGATTTCAAACAAGCGTAGAACATAAAGTATTCACTCAAAACCAAAACTTTCTTCACAGAAGTACTCAAAACTTTTCGGAGGTTCATAAGCTAAAAATTGGAAAAGGGTTATACCTTATTATAGGAAATTAACAATGCACTTTATTAACGCGATTTTACAAAATTCGCGTTAATTTAATGTATCTTAATTAATGTCGATGTAAATTTAATGCACGCTATTTTACAACATTGTTATTTTAAAGCACCTTTATTTCATTTCAATTAGTTCATGACTCCTCTATTTGCTCTTCAGAGTCACTATTGCGGTTTGGTTTCCGTCAATCAAACGAGTGAGCAGCTCTTGGTGATTTCACCGTGAGGCTTTGAAAGATCTTTTGAATTGATAGGGTCTAGTTAGGCTTCAAACCCAAATTTTCGGCTTTAAAAAAAACTTAGAAACATCCGTGCACTTGTCTTGGAAGGTTTTATTGACGGAAGCCAAAACGCAGTTTGGCGTTCAGAAATGTAAAGTGCGAGTTTGCAGAATTATGAAAATCGCAGTAAATAAAACAAGATGCTTATCGAAAAATTCGCGTTAATTTAATGCATGTAAACCTAACTTTTGAAAAATTCGCGTTAATTTAGTGTAACGTAAATTTTCTTCGCGTTGTCAACGTGCATTGTTAATTTCCTATAATAAGGTAGGCACTTTAACTCGAAAGCTTTTGCTACTTTAATCACTGCACACACAACTCAATCATGATTGTATCTTAGCTCTATCTTATCTATACGTTTCTCTTTTCTTTTAAATATATGTAAATTGAACAATGTAAATAAACTTGAACTTGAACTTAAACCCATGCAATCAAACGTGACAGAACTGTATTGTTATGTTTGTATATCTTCATTAGCCTGCTTCAAGTCTGCCTTGGGTTCTCCCCCTTCATGTAGGCAGACATGAATTACTACCAAATTGTATTGTGTTCTATTGTATTGTGTTGTGTATTTCGTTCTGTTGTTTTGTATTGTGTTAATTCTATTATATTGTATTTTGATAGCAATTCATGCCGGTTGCCTACATGAAGGGACCACAGTGCCCTGAGCCAAGCTAGAAGCACACTTCAGCGTATTTGAAGTTTCAAATAATTTGCCTCGAATTTCGGTACGGTTGTGGTACGTTCACCTGATTTGTGAGGTCACACTTCCAGCGCGCTCTAAGTGAACATCTGGCAATTACGCGTAGCTTACTCTGTTTAGCTCAAGTGTGACCACGGCCTAAAAGTTTTTGAAAAGATTTAATGTTAATTTATTTCATCTCTTTATTGTCACTTATAAACAGTTACGATATTTTCAACTAACAATGGTAAAAGAATATATATAAAAAAAAAAACGAATTACATACACATTATAAAAAAATAAAAAAATGACGTCGGCGGGTGCGCGGTATCATAGCGGGCTCAAATTTAAATCAGCAAATATTTTATACAAGCATGCGTACTGTATATTTTATAATTCATTCGTTCATAATCGTGGACGGCGGTTAGATCAAACCATGTTGTGGCTGGGGAGGCGATTACGAAAGAAAGGGAGGAAAATGAACCTCTGCTAATTTCATCTAATAATGTAAATAGTGCAAAAAAATAAACTTAAACTTGAGCAGAAAAAGTTTGTTCTCATTAGGGCAATTCGGTATTCTTTTTTTAATTTCTCACTGACTACCTTAAATGTACAGAACATACACGAGCCGTTTCACATGAAATTAGTACAATTACTAATAGACAGATAAAGAATTCTTGTGATTAACTCCTAGAATACTAATTTGCCCACATGTGATTCTGGTATATCTAAGCCACGCATTTCTTTGGGAAATTCCTCAATTAAAGTAAACATTTTTGGTTTCGATGTAGTATATCAACATATAGACAGTCTGTCGTTTCATTAGCCAATAGACGGAAGAACATCGAGGAGAATCGACGATTTTGAATTTAAATCGTTTTCTATTGATGGGGTGCATGTTACATCTCGCCTCTGATCTTGGTTATTCCTCGTTAGCTTCTTTTGTTTGCTCATTCAACGTCACGTCTTTATCATTTGAATATCTGGGGATTGATTGCACACCAGAAATTAATTAGATGAAGACAATTTAAGATTTGATACTGAAAGCATCTAAGGAATGTACTTTCAGTGCTTGTATAAATGCGTTGATAAACGTTTGGCCTACCACTATCCCCAATTCACGAGGTCACAAAGAAGATGCTATATTCAAGATCTTAATCAGATATTGTCTTTACACATCTCAGTTTTCAGTGACATGGTGACATGGGTGACACGTGAGGAATTTGAAAACAAGTTTTTGCGCATAATTAGAAAGCTTGGAGGAAAAAGGCTAGGAGTGATTTTGAAGGTTTCAACCACCTACATTCCCGATCTCAGTGTGCAAAAACGTATCAGTCATGAAATGAAATGAAATTGCACATGGTGTCACAATATGTTGTCCTACAACGTACTCACAAACACCTTGTTTTTCTGTTATTGTTTACTAATTACCGATAACAGGTGTCAAATCAGTTAAATCATAAACAAAACTCTTGAGCTAGCTGTTGTTTTTGCATATATTGATGCTAATTAACGCTTTTTTGTCTTTAATAGCACGTCGAACACGCCATTAGAGCACAATGGGATCTACTAGCTGAGGTAATTGTTTCCACTTTTAAGTCTATAATAATTTAAGAAATAATAAACAGTTAAAATAATATTTATGTTAACACGAAAGAGTTGTGGCAACACGAGCTTCTTGGCAAAGAGTGTTAGAAGTTTTCAATAGTTCTTGTGTAATGACAGTTAATTCGATCAGACAAAAAGAAACTTTTTGAGATACGAATCAAGGTGAAATTTCATTTGGGCTGTGATGACATAAATTTGATGACGGAGAATAGTCCAATTGGTAGTTCTTGACCGCCATTTTGAAAGGTTATCAAGCCTTTGGCGACATCGAGGCTGGAGTTGAGGCAGCTTATTGAGAGACTTGTATCTAGTTAGCATAATAATCAAAGGCTGGGTCAACTCCAGCCTCCATGCGAGGCTAAGGCTTGGTTACATTTTGGAATACGAATTGGACTATTGGATAATACCGTCCAGAAAATAGGCCTTTTGCAGCTAACAGTCACGTGCTGATATAATACTTCGTTAACGAATGAATTTGCTAGCTCGTGATCCCCATGGGAAAGACGTTGCCATGGATGCTGGATAGCAAGCCATTTTTAAAAACGCTGTTTTAGAAAGATCGACAATCGATTGGAGGTGAAAAATAGCATTTACAAACAGGTTTTGCTAATATAAACAATACCGATCTCGTACAAGGCTTCTAAATAAATGAAGTTAAATATTTTTGCCATCCAGTACATTCCTGTACAATCACGTGAATGCCTAGCTGCAAAAGGTCCATCGAGGGAAACAGTATTACAGCATAAGTTTAATAACTTTCAGTTGATGTGTTAAACTATTCATCCGTCTAATAAAGCTATTGTAATTTACGAGTGTTTACGGAACTATTTCTATATTTGAGGTAGTTTTTATTTCAGGAAATTCATGAGAAAGAAAAGGATAAAAGGACTCTGGAAAAGAAATTACAGGACACAGAGGAATACATCGATGAAGATGTAATTTGGATGCACTAGAGCAGTTTCCGATTGAGTGTCGTAAAACCAAAACCAAAGTAATCACAGAACCAATCAGGAGCAAGTAAAAACACAATGAGCCAATCACGAGCAAGTAAAAACACAATGAGCCAATCATGAACTGAAGTAATTTGCGATTGGTTTTACTTGAACCAATCACGAGGAAAAGTCAGTAAAATCCATGTGGATGACGTGACATTGATGGCGTGATGGACCAAAACACGTTTGGTTTCAGTTTAGCACTTGATTGGTTGATAATCACAAAACATTTTCCACAGCCAATAGGAAAACGAGAAAACGCAAAACCAAAGCAATCACGGATTGCTTTCGACACTCAATTGAATTCCGTTCTATATCTGACTTAAGCTTGCGGTGTTTTCTGTTCTTAGATAATTGACGTTATATAAACAATACTCTACTTCTGCCTTTGAAATATGCATTGTTATACAAACTATACACCAACTCAGTAACCTTGGTAGATCGGGCAATCTGATTGGTTCGCATTCATGGGGTATTTAACAATTATTCTCTGAAAGCGAGCTAAATATTCTAAAAGCCTCTATTCACTGAGATTGAAGAGAATAATTGTTTTAGTATATAGTAAGGGACCATTCATTATTTATGCCTGGGGGGGGGCTGGCAAGATTCGTTCTAAACAACAACAAAATGTCTTGACCCCCCTCCAAACAAAACAAAAATTTCATAACCCCCCCGCACACAATTCTGAAAAGTATAGAGCCCCCCCCCCCCCCCCCCCCCCCCCCCCCCTCCCTCCCTCACACTGTTCACAGTTTTACATTTACAGAGGACTAAACACGGACTGAACATTATGTGGATTGGCTCTAATAAGGGGGTCCGGGAAAATTTTTTTGAAATTAAGGTTTCTGAGATCGCTGGAAATGCACCCAAACCTACCTTTAATTAATTTCAGATGGATCTAGATGATATTTTTTTACTAATGGAGTTTCAAAATTAAGATGAGGCAAACAAAATATTAGGCAAGACAATTGAATGGTGAGGTGCTCTGTATGTTTCTCATTGGATTGGCTGATTACTATTTAATAATTAAAGCAAGGTATTTCTCTGGGGGGGTCCGGGATGCTCCCATGGGGGAAAATTTTGAAAATTGCGGCCCCTTAGATGCCTGGAAATGCACCCAAAAATATAGACAGCCCCCCCCTTCTATGCTTATTTTTTTCTGTGACCCCCCCTCTCATGCTCTTGAATTTTTGATGACCCCCCCCCTCATTCTTGCCAGCTCCCCCCCCAGGCATAAATAATGAATGGTCCCTAATAGCCATCAAAACTGAACTACTGATTAAAAAGATTGTTGAAAACTATTCCAGATTTATTCCGAAACGTGACAAAGTGATACGGCAAACTCGACTCAGCCCATTCAGTTCAAGGAAAAGGCGAGGCACGGCACACGAGCTTGGAGTGCTTACAGTTCTAAAAGTACCGTAAAACTTGTCAAAGTTGTTTACCAGCATTCGATACCAAAGACCAATCAAATAATGTTTAACTTAAATCGAATGGTTACTGCCTAATAACCGAAGTTTACTTAACTTGAGGTAAGAATTGAAAGAGGGAATAGAGGGAATAGAGGGAATCGGCTAACTGTTTTGTATTACTGGTATATCGGCTGATAATGTGCTTGGCTGAGAGTCCTCAAAAATATCACAGTTCTTTTTCACAAGTGTTCTTTTCTAAATATCCCATGAATGCGAACCAGTCAGATTGCTCGATCTACCAAGGTTACCGAGTTGGTATATACTAATTAACAATTATTCACCGAAGTGGAGGATATTTACCGAGCCGCTCTTTAGTTTCCACACAGGTGAATATATATAGCCAGCACCAAATATTTATTTTATTTTCTGTCAAATGGACAAAAACTCGCGCGGTGATCGCTGCTTCGCTCGGAGGTGAATAACAAAGGATATCCCATGTTTGAGTAGCCAATCAGAGCGCGCGAAAAGCACTATTCACTAGTGTGGTATATACTGATGAACATTATTTTACTCATCTCGATTCTGATTGGCTGAGAATACGCAACTGATTCTCGATAGCTATTTATAGCACTAAGTGCGCATGCGTACAATATTATCTGCTTGGAGATAATAATATTAAGCAATTATTGGATGATGTTGAGAATGATAGCAAAAATTATCAAGACAGAGGTCTGTGTTATCAGCCGAAACCGAGGTCTTGATAATTTTCGCTATCATGCGAAAACCGAATTCAATAATTGTTTTATTATACATTTTAAGGCAAGTTATATTTACTTTATTGAAATATTTACTGAGATATTTCACAAATCGTCAATTCCCATACAAAGCCTTATAGTTTTTAATACACAAATTAAGCCTGGGCTTCCTGTGCATTCGCCCGAAAATTTTGGAAATCTAAGGCCTCTGAAATGACATTTCCTGCACTTTGGGACCACTTTAAAGCAAATCAAGGCATGACCCACCCCCTGATGTAGTGCATGATTTTTCTTGGCCCACCCCTTTTTCCATGTTGTAAAATAGTGTCCCACCCCGTTCTTTTTTACCAGCCCACCACCCTATACTTTATGACCAGTCCCTAAACTTGAGCTTAAAAATGTATAATAAAACAATTATTGAATTCGGTTTTCGCATGGTAGCGAAAATTATCATGCTCAACCTCTTTCAATAATTGCTTAAAGGGGCTGTGTCACGATAATAGACTCCGGGACGGAAACAGCTATTTCCATCGATTATGATATGAACTAACGAACCTCTCGGCCATGTGGGATGGTTAAAATCAAAATAAATATGCAAAAATGACTAACAAACAGTGAATATAAACAGTCACCACGGAAAATATTGAAAATTCTTTCAATCAAGCATTGAGGGAGGAAAGTTTAACTGTTTGTATCCAATTAACAGCCACCAACCGAGAAATTACTCGATACATGCGCAGTACCATGACATAGCCCCTTTAATATCCACATACGAAACATGAGCTAATTTTGTTTCTGTTGTCTAGCAGCATAAACTCGTGTTTTGCCAGTGCTTCAGAGTGGTACTTTCTAAATATTCAGGACAATGCTATTTCATAAGATACAGGAAACATCAAAGTTTTTCGAAAAGAAAGGAACTACTGGAAAACATTTTAAAGTGCCTATGAACCTTATTATTTTTATTTTAGATTGTAATTAGCATTTTGGATATTAAAACCTCCTTAACTCAGCAGCACACACATTCAAAGAAAAAATATATTTTACCATTCTACTATTCACTTGATTTAGAATTGATATCTAAAATAAAAATATATCAGTTCATAGGCACTTTAAACATTGCTTTACATTTTATTTTAGCAGAGATTTTCCATTACACATACTATTTCTTCACTGTTAGTGTTCACTTTTTTCAAAACAAAAACCTTTAAAACGAGTCACGGAAACAGAAAATCGGAATACATGTGTCCGAGATATGTCAGCGAAAATTGTACTTTTCTGACGGGAAGCGGTCATCCGCATTTGTTTTTGGCCTCAGTTTGTGGAACTTGTAAATCCCGACCTGGCGCCAGTTGTTCTTCTGCCACTAATCTGAATTACTTACACCGTCTCTTATTACAAGTAACAAATAACAAACAGACTGCACGTGGTATGACGTCGGTTAGCCCGTTTACCGAATTTGCCCTTTCAGTTCTAATTTCGGTTGTCTGGCATAAACTATTTGATTCTGTACTAACCACTTCAACTTTTGGTTGATAACTCATAACGCATTTGCTTTGTACCGTGCACTGACGAGCCTGGGTCGAGTTTGCTCTTTCTGACGCTCCGGTCACGCGTTAGTCTTTCAACAATAATTTTTTTGATGTCTATTTTGAGGTTACCTCGCTGATATATACTAAAACAGTTATTCTCTTCATATCGGTGAATAGTGGCTTTTAGAACATTTACCTCGCTTCTCGATTTCAGAGAATTTTTTTTAATATTTGTCCGCTCATGTAATTTTTTTTTCCGAAAGTAAAGATCGGGGAAACTGAGATTTGAGGAACAGATAATGCTCAAGAACAAACATCAGCCAGTGCATATTTCAAAGCCAGTAAGTAGGTTATGTCGTTATTGGCCTATAAAATATATTCTTTTACCGGAAACCTTGCGCGCGCTGATAACTGTCACGTGACTTGAGTTCTCCAATCGAGCGGGAGAAAATATTTGATTGATTATAAATAGCGATATTTTGTTCATTAAGGTCATTATAAAATAAGTGTTTTGATGTTATCAGAAAAGGTAGGAATTGAGGGTTGGGAGATAGGCATTGGGGCGGGGAGACAAAGCAAAGCAAAATACAAATTACAGGTGATTCAATATACGAAGGTAGGAAGATTTAATGAAAAATCAATGTTCCTCTTCCAATTGACTCACTTAATATACTTCTTAAAATAATCCTTTAAGAAAAAAGTAAAACTGGAATAATTTTTTTGTTTTTTTTTGTTTAGGGTGAATATGACATACAAATCAGGAAGGTGAAGTTGATTATGAAAAGCACCGTCTTGTGTTGCTGTTATTTGTTAAAAATGATATTGTGAAAACAACCTGTCTTGCTGCCTACTGATACAAATTTAATATTCGCAGCGTATCTGGAAATTGAGATGTCGTACTACAGATCTAACTGAGGTACGTCTTTTACTTTTAATTGATCTTTGTGATACCCGAGAAGGGGGAGGGGGGAAGGAGTTTTGAAAGTTCTCTCAGTGGACTAAAAATCACATTTTTATGGCAGAATGTAAACCTGATGGTTATATATAGGGCACATGATTGTGAAGAAAGCATTTTAAAGTGCCTATGAACCTTAGTTTTTATTTTAGGATCTAATAACTATGGCGGACGCGCGCGCGCCACAGGTTTCCCGCGAAAAATTGCCAAAAGAATGTTAATTTGCATCTTCCGAGTAAACTGTATTCTGTTCGGGTGTCTAGATAATGAAGATTTAGAAAACGAAGATCGAAGAACGAAGACCCTAGATAACGAAGATCCAAAAACGAAGACCCAAGATAACGAAGATCTCTCTAGAAAACCAATATCTAAAAACGAAGACCCGATAAACGAAGACCCAAACAAACCACCAATTTCTAGGATTCCATTTACTCCTGCGTGAATAAGATTCAAATGCGAAATAGCAGTGTTTTTCAGTTTGCGCGGGAACCTGGCGGGATGCACGCGCGCTGGACTCATCAAATGTTTCCCGCGCTTATGCTGTACTAATTTCTTTGAAGTAGCTAGCCTTCATCGCTGCATGTTCACTTGCATGTTCACTTGCATGTTCACTTGCTTCTGGTCCTAAAGCCAAAAGTTCTTGATATATCAGGACTTCCTTCGTTTTCCTTAAAAGATCTGAAGAACAAAGGGGAGTTTCGGCTCTGTATTTGTGCTAGATTACGAGAATGGGGCAAACAATGGTCATAAAGAAATTGCTTGGCTCAGGCGATGAAAACAATAAGTCTTTTGTCCATGAAGCCACAATGCACTATCGTAAGTAAATAAGTAAGCGACTTTATTTAAGTGGCAATGTATTTAGCTTTCCAGCTAATCGGAGACACTAGTCCTACGATTTTACGTCCTTATCCGAGAAGACGTGAAGGTCTAACCATTTGCAGTTGTTTCACAAAGGGAGCATCTTCTACTCAGTTATTTTAAGACCCTGAGTGTTGGTCCTGCCGGGGTTTGAACCCGCGACCTCTCGCTCGATAGACCGGCGCTTAACCACTGAGCTAACCGGGAGGCGGGAGTCGGGAGTCACGGTAATGCTTGTTACTTACAAGAACATTTGCAGTTTTTAAATCTCTGTGTGCTATGTTTTGTTCATGGGGAAATGTCAAACCATCTGCCACGTCCAGGACAATTTTTCTCAATACTTCGGCGCTAATTCCTTCAAATTCGAACTTATGAAGGTGACCGAGGAATTCTTGGAGAGAAGACACCCTCGTGGGATTTTCTAGCGGTGTAAAATCAAAATAAAGATATTCCATTATGAAGGCAAATGGCGTATGACAAATTCCCATAAGGGCAACAATTTTGTCATGAGAAAGCCGATAGTGCATTCTGGCCTCTTTGACAAAAGACTTCTTGTTTTCATCGCCTGAGCCAAGCAATTCCCTGTCTAGTGACGATTACTGTCTTGCATAGGGTGTACTAGCTCTTCGTTTACACAGACTCAGCCTCCGGGATTCAATGTCCTCCACATTGACCGGACCCCTGAACGCAGTTACGGAAGGATGGCTTGACGTCGATAACCACACCTCTGGCAGAAGAGGAAATTCAGGTCATTTGGGTTATGACACTTTGGGCACGCTACAGCTGGTACGAATATCCTTGGGACCAAAGCTAGGGGCTTCAAAGGAAAAAAGTCCCAATAAGAGGGAATTATCTGCTATATCTGTCAGAGAATTAAAATCTGTCCTGAGGCGAAACGCCCAGAGTTAAAACAAGAGGGTGTCCGGATTAAAACCGTGGGCGTTAAGGGACCAACAGCGCATCCTTGTCACCTGGGGTTGCCAAGAGGATCGCTTTACTTGCAAGGGTGTCCACCAAGGGCCACCATGAGGGGAACAGATATAGTTTTTGTACCACCAGTGTTACAACTGCTTTCTCGTCAACAATAAAATGGAGAAGGGGCGAGATCAACGAAGAAGGGGGAAACACGTATACCCGGACGCTAATGCCATCGCAACCAGGTCCTGATTAAAGACATTTATACTCCGGCGTGGGATACGGTGTAAAATGGCGAAGGTGACTGCCATCACTGTGCAGCTGAGAATTTGTATCCAGTGACATGAGGTCAAGAATATGCCCCCAAAGTTCCCCCAAATCTTACTTGTACTTTCTCCCAGCAACGTGGAGTTAATATTGACTGTGACTTACAGATCTTACGAGAGTACGAATCCGCAGGGTTGCTGTTAGAGGGGACATGCGACATCGACAACTGAATGTTCTTGATGGTAACTATTTCGAATATACGTTTAGCCACTACATTAAGGGCGACCGAGCGACTCCCGCGACACGTCCAGATATGAATAACTGTCTGGTTTTCAACTCGTCGAAGATCAACGTGACAGTCTCTCACTTCCTGCGGGAGGCATCTTAGAGCCCTTTCAACTGCAAGGAACTCTTTTACGTTAATGTGTTGCCCTTGAACATCATCCTCCCAATAATCACCGATCGATGCATCCCTGGATTTATGACGAATGAAGATGTGTCTGAGCGTTAAGGAATATGTCCCTCCCATGAATCAAGAAATGCCCAGAATTGAATCTCTTCTCGTAGGCGATCTGAAAACTTAATAAGGTTGTCCCCTTTAGGTAACCTTCCAATCGCCGCAGCCATCTCCCGGATGTAAAACTTTGCTCCCGGAAAAGCCAACGAAAATGATATGCACTTTCCCATCAACCTTTGTAGGTCTCGGAGAGGCACAGTGGCTTTAGCGCTAAAATACAGTGCCTATATAAGTTAACTGAACTTTCTTTTCTTGTCCTCTGGTATAAGAAACGCCTGCAAGATCGAGTCTACAATCATTCCTAGGTACACGAGACGCCTTACGGGTTAGAGCACACACTTTTTGACACCCAAGAAATAATCTAGGTGCACCAAAGTTAGGATCACCACATATAGAGCCGCTGCTGTGGCCTGAAAGCTAAACTCTTCATCAGTCTCTCTGGCTAGAAGATTTTGACCACACACCCGATGACGTATACATTTCCCCGTTAAGTCTGTCGTCAATATAAAGCGAGCAGGCTATTCCTCACCCCCGGAAAAAGCTTGTAACACCCATACCGATAGTCTGGTATACGAACAGGGAATTTTTCCACCCAAAGGGGAGGGTGGCATTCACTAGCCACCAGTCATCCCACTGGAAACCAAAAAAACTGGCATGAATCCTCCGAGAGAAGAACATAGGCGTACCCAGATTTCTCATCTATCTTTGACATGAAAGAGTTAGGATGAACAAAACGTGGTACTTCCGCAAGACGATATAGCGAAAAAGGCGAGTCCTGCATCCATAGATTGAGAAACCTTGCATCAAGACACAACCTAGGTTTCTGTGGTTCTACTGATAGGGGCAGGACTAGCCAAGGGGGTGATATCTCCCCAACTCTTCCCCAGACTCTAACCGTCCCCCATCTCAATACGCTGGATTAGCGAGTTCACGATAAATTCGTTAAACGCATTGCAGGAGTTGTGGTTCTTAAAGATCCTTTGATGGGGGAGAGCCGAGTCATACGCAACGCCCTTAAAACGCCCTTTGTAGTGGCACATGAATTCGTGAACGGATACACCTTTTCCAATCTACCTTAATACCCTTTCTTTATTCTTGTAGTTCCTTAGAATTAAGGACCACAGTGCCGTGTGTTGAGATAATTCCCCCCTCTTGAAAGTGTCGGGATCCCTTATTGTGATGTTATCAATCATTCCCTGTCCCCCAGCACGTATTTGGTTTTTTTTTTTCCAACACCGTCTCGGTAGTATACACTTTCTCCGACCTCGAAGTCCCATCAACTAGAATCCACTTTACTTCTCTGGCCTGACACTTCTGGGCCGCACAAGCCTGCTCAAATGGAGTGTCTGGTTGAGTTTTCAGGCGCTTTGTTCTGGGCTGGGAAAACAAAATTTCATAAGAAACCAACCCATGAGTCCCTGTCCGAGCTAAATGTTTGGATTCGAGCTTGGAGAAAGTGACTACCAACTGCCCCATAGGAGGCAACAAGGGAATGCCCTTGAAGGCAAAACGCTTGCCAATTACATTATTGTTGGCCCTCATCCGTATTTACATGACCCCCCTGAAACCGCTCAACTGGTTCAGGGATGCACCCATGCGGCAGTTACATAACCCCCCTGAAAAAAAAACACTCTACTGGTTCAGGAATGCACTCATCGGCAGTTACATAACCCCCCTGAAAAAAAAAGATTAATGGTTCAGGAATGCCCTCGTCGGCAGTTACATGACCACTGAAAAAGAAACCCACAACTGGTTCAGGAATGCCCTCGTCGGCAGTTACATGACCCTTGAAAAAGAAACCCACAACTGGTTCAGGAATGCCCTCGTCGGGAGTTACATGACCCCTGGAAAAGAAACCCACCACTGGTTCAGGAATGCCCTCGTCGGCAGTCACATAAACCCCCTGAAAACCGCTCACTGGTTCAGGAATGCCCACGTCGGCAGTTACATAACCCCCTGAAGCCCTACTCACTGGTTCAGGATTGCCTCGCTGTTGGCAATATAAACATACTTATATCACACTTGACACGGTTTTCTTTGTTCTTCATAGGGGTGAAACTCTGGTATAAACCCGTTGAACAATAGACTAATTAAATAACAAATCTGAGGTTTATAACTGTTGCAGGGAGGTTTATAATTAATTAGTTAAACGAGACTTACCTGTAAGTTGAAGTTTGACTTCAATTCTATCTCATAAAGAGTAGTAACCAAGGACTGACATGAAGAATGAACAAAGCCTACCGGGAGTGACGTCACAATCATTCCTTCAAAACCTACTCATAGTGGAGGAACACAATAGAAAAAACATCTCATATAAAGAATATTAGTAACCAAGGTGACTGAGGACCACACAGGGAGGGGGAGGTGGGCATGTCAGTCCTTGGTTACTACTCTTTATGAGATAGAATTGAAGTCAAACTTCAACTTACAGGTAAGTCTCGTTTAACTAATTAATTCTATCTCATAAACCGTAACCAGCGGTCTGACATGAAGTCTTCAAAGCGTGTGAGGACACTATGACTACCTCCCAAAAAATAAATGAACAAACCAAAATCTTGGTCATGCCACAAAATTACAATAATATTTATAACTCAAAGCCTAGTCTAAATACATAAAGTAGTGGATAAATTATGAAAGACATGTTTCATAAATAACTTTCAAAAAGAAACAAAACCTGTAATGCCTCTTCAAATACAGCTGCATGGGCCCTTATAATATAATGTGAGCAAACTAGCTCCTGTTGAAATTATAACCTAATGTTCCAACTAACTGATCACGTGTTTGTAATAGAACCTCTTAAAGGTATTAGCATTGCTCCAACCTGCCTTCTTAAGAATCTCATCCATTGGAATGGCAGCTTGATAAGCAGCTGTTGATGCAGCATGCCTCGTAGAATGTGGCTTAAAAAGATTAATGTCGATACCCGACATCTGTAGTACTGTCCTAATCCATCGAGCTAACGTTTGAGTGCCGATAGCCTGGTGAGGCTTTATCGTAGAAATGAACAGCACATCCACATGTCGTAAACTCTTTGTTCGCTCAATATAATCCTCTAAACAAACATATGGGCATATGTCAGCATCCACACTGTACCTGGGAATAATCACAGGTGGAACTGGGTAATTAGATCTACTTTGCTTTACATGCTTACTGAGGATAAACACAAACTCATCCTGAGATTTCTTCAAATATTCCTGGCTAATATTAAGGTGTAGTAAGGTCTGCTTTCTTTGAATGCTGACCAAGGCCAATAACATAGCTAATTTCAAGGTAATTTCCTTCAGAGTCAAAGATCTGTTAGGACTCATAGTCTTCAAAAACTGCAGCACTTGCTGGACGTCCCAAATGCCATAATACTTATGAGATGGTGGCTTTCTATTAAAGGCACCTTTCAAGAAACGACAAATGACTGGATGCTGGCGTACGGGTGTTCTGTCGACTGAAATAATACATGACAAAGCTGATCTGGCAGTGTTCATAGCAGAATAGGATAAATGAAGCTGTGCATACAAGAAATCTAATACATCTGTGAAATCTGGGGAATATGGAGCAATTTTCCTTTCACTACAGAATAAAGACCATTTCTTAAGATAAACTGCATATTGTTTTTGTGTAGCAGGTCTCCATGAGTCGAGGAGTACACTTGTAACGTGCTCAGAAAAAATCCCACTCTTGATGTCCCCTGATAAATGACATGCCATCAACTTGAGTTTGCCGTGCATACTGTGGATTTTTCTGCCTGACGGATGTGTCAGAAGCTCCATTTCTCGAGTCCAGACCATGAGTTTGAGCACATATGTAGAATTAGTGTGTACCATGTCTGGGTGGCCCAATCTGGGACGACCAGAACACCCTCCGCTTGCTCGGCCTCTATCTTGTCCAAGCATTTGGGAATGAAGCTGAAAGGTGGGAATGCATAAAAGTATTCATTGCTCCAAGACACACTAAATGCATCAACAAAGGCAGCATGTGGATCAGGTCTCCATGATGCATACCTTGGCAACTGTGTATTGAGCATTGTGGCAAAAAGATCAATGCTATAGCTGGGGAATAGATTACATAGCTTCTGAAAACAACTCCTGACTCAGCATCCATTCATGATCAGAATGGTGCTTTCTAAATAAGGAGTCTGCAACTACATTGGTGGAGCCTGGAATATGAGAGACACTTAACCATATGTTCCTTGGAATACACCAATTCCAAATCTTCTTTGCCACTGTGTCACAGGCTATTGACTTGCTACCCCCCATATGATTAATGTAGGTAACAGCTGTCATATTTTCTTGTTCAAATTTTAGATGGATCCCAACCATCTTGTTGTAAAAGGTAGTCAAACAAATAAAAACTACATAGAGTTCTCTCACATAAATATACAGGGATCCTTGCACCCAAGACCATAGACCCTGAGACTGTAGAGAACCATCAGTTGTACAGGTAATGCCCCAGCCACTGTCGCTGGCATCAGTCTGAAAAAACATAAGCAAATTTGTTGCATGACCAATTCTGCGATAGGCATGCATCACATTTTCAAGCCACCAACGTAGCTCCTCTTTAGCTAACTCAGATAGATGTAAAAGTCCATCATAATCACCACCATTATAAGCCAGCACCCTTACGATAATGTAGCCTGCCAAATTCAACTCCAGGCAGAGATGACTCAATCTATTCAATAACCTGAGCTATGAATCTAATTGTAAAAACTTCTCTATTCAAAACCTGTAAGCAAAGCGATCTCAACTTTTCTTTCTTTTGTTGATGTAGTTTTACTGTGAGTCATCAAACTTGTATTCAAAATAAAGCCTAAAAACGTTAACTCCTTTGTAGGTGTCAAGACACATATGTCTGGGTGCAAAGTAAACCCCAACCTCAGAAAAAGCTTTACTGTTTCCTTTATATTGTTGGAGCATTCCTGAAAATCATCCCATTGCAAGTAAAAATCATCTAGATACCCACTATTAGTGTACCCCTTCTATCTAAGTGTAGCTAGGGGTGGCTTCATGACCTTAGTAAAAATCCTAGGGGAACTGGACAAACCCATAGGCAATGCCCTAAATTCATACAGCTGTCCATTCCAAAAGAATTTCAAAAACTGTCTATGCTCTACAGCAACAGGAATGGTATAATAGGCATGCTTAAGGTCTAAGGAGGCCATATATGCACCCGAAGTGATCAAATTTATGACTGTATACAAAGTGTCCATCTTAAAATGTCTAAATAGGACAGCTTCATTACAATTCTTGAAGTTGAAAATCAACCTGTGTGAGCCATCTGGTTTGGGTACAACAAAGATCAGAGATAACATTCATCTAACTCATGCAACTGACCTTCCTATAGCCCCGAGCTGCAATTGCTCAACTTCTGCATCTATAATAATATGCTGCTGTGCAGTGAAAAAACTCTGCCCATAAACACTATATTTGCAGGGATTATCAATAAACTCTATGTGACAATGCTTCACATAGTCTAAAATTTCTGGGTCTGAAGTGATGTTTTGCCATTCAGAAAAAACAGTTCACAGTCTGTCCAGCCACAAAAGGTGGTTGGTTGGTAATTAAAGTTTTGATTTCTTTATCTGGACTTACATACCCAATTGCGGGTAAACTTTGAGCCTGACTTCTTGTCTGACTGGGGCACATACTGAAAAGACTGGTGTTGTTGATAACCAGTATAACCTCGAGAGCCCCACTGACTGCCATGGCCACAAAAGCCTCTGCCTCTCATAGAACCACCTGAAAACTCTAGACGAATATGGTGAAAATCTTTGTCCTCTTCCTCGAGACGAGGACTGATTCTTGCAGACTTTATTCTTAGTCAGCTCTGCTATCTCGTTCACCCTTTTGGCAGTGTCACCTCAAAATATAAATTCATCTGCAGGATTATTGGAACTGCACAAGCCTTTAGCAAACTCATTCTTAAACTGAGGCCTCATAGCATCCCTTCGTCTTTGGTTCAATTGGTAGTTAGTAGACATAGCCAATGTTATACCATCTAGGCATGTAGTTAATACCTCTTTGCTAGCTTTAGTTTTAAGCAGTGACTCTGCCACCTCAGTTAATAGATGATAACAGCATAGCTTGTGTCGACTGGAACTGTATATCATTTATTCGTGTCTTACCTGGAATCTCATTCCAGATACTCTGCTCACACTTAGGCAAGCGTACTTTAATATTCTATGGCGTGTTATGGCGTTTCATAATAGTCTTACTTTGTTCTTGACTAATTTGTTGTAAGCACAACTTGTTCACAACATCAGCCACCTTTTCATTAATCTTTGGTCCCTTAACATCGCTATCAAGGTCCAGCTGGCTACTATAATCCACTACATTTGATTCATTGTTGTTGTCAGTAGGTGTTGGGTCAGTCGAGCCAACAACAGGGTTGGTGATCTTATCAAGGTCTGTCTGTATATCTACATCTGGAGTATCGTCACAAATGCTCTCCTCGGTGCATTCGACTTCTTGATAGTCATGGCTATAATCTTAGCAAAGCTGTCACTCAGACGTTCTAGGCCCGCTAAAATAGCTTGATTCACCGAACTCTGATCGAGTATATTCGTTCGTGAAGGACCGCTCTCAGGCTGATCCGTAGGCCTTTAAGTGCCCTCGCTGGAGTCACTGGCCTCTAACATGGTCTATAAACGCATAAAGATAGATTCAAAAAGAGTTTCGAAAGAAAATGATTGCAAACGTAGCGTGCAAATTATATTATTTCAAAATGGCGGACGCCATGTGCTTGTTATTGAATGCCTGTGCAAGGCCATTCTAGGTGAATAAATCAAATGTGACTCGTACAGAGCTCACTTCACCTTCACTGAGTATTCTTACAAGCTAAAAAGACGATAAACTTACCTTAAAGTAACCAAAAAGGGCTGAAAATATGGATGTGTTCGACGAAATCTTGAGTACTCCAAAATCACGTCAACTCCCTTCGGTTGGTTTTGGTTCAATGATTGTGACGTCACTCCCGGTAGGCTTTGTTCATTCTTCATGTCAGACCGCTGGTTACGGTTTATGAGATAGAACTCAGTTTTAAACCTCCTTTCTACTCGAGAAAACCTCGCCAAATGTGATATAAATCACTTTCATACCGAGAACCTTCGGTTCTAATCCCTAAACATCCCTCGGGGCCTACGGCCCTCGGGATGTTTAGGGCTTAGAACCTCGGTTCTCGGTATGAAACTCTTACATAATTTCAATAACGCACGTTGTTATTATCATTTAATATTATTTTCCCGTCGATAGCTCTTTTGGTGTGCAACAATAGGCGCAACAATAGGATGTCATAAGATCCAAGATGGCGGTTCGCAGGAAATTTAAATCACTTTTGTAGACAGAAAAATTGGCCCATAAAATAAATAATAGCAGCAATAGATTTAGGTATCCATAAATAACATGTACGAGCAAACATTGTTTTTCATGCGAGGTTCCCTTTAATAAAACTTTAAAGTGCCTACGAACAATAGATTTTTATTTTAGATATCAATTCTAAATCAAGTGAATAGTAGAATAGTAAAATATATTTTGCTTTGAATGCTGTGCCGCTGAGTTAAGGAGGTTTTAATATCCAAAATGCTAATTACATGACGTCAGGGGAGGTATCTGCAATCACTTCTTAGTGGTTGTAATGGTGAATGGGCGTTTCTACTGATATAGGAAAACGAATTTCTAACATTATTTTATTTCAACTATGGGTATAACACTGATAATTTAAAAAAAATGTTTAATTGGAACAATTTTTTTGGTATAATAATTGATGCCTCCCCTGACGTCATGTAATTAGTATTTTGGATATTAACACCTCCTTAACTCAGCGGCACAGCATTCAAAGCAAGATATATTGTACCATACTACTATTCACTTGATGTAGAATTGATATCTAAAATAAAAAAAGCTTCATAGGCACTTTAACATACTGAACTTGCATCACTAATACAGACACTGATGTTTTATTACTCAGTTCTGTATCCAACAAACTCTATACTAGGGAGGTCTCGCAACCAATCACTGACTTCCCCTATCCCAGGTGGCTGAAATGTCAGGGCATAAAACTCCTGTATTGAGGCATAGTGTCTCACAAGTGTGTGACCTGTGTTTTCTACTTGCCTCTGGCTCGAAATTGCATAGGCTGATCGATACAACACTCCCGCTCATGTTGTAAACATTCCTTAAACAACTAAACAATAATTTAGTATTTATCAGTAACATGACAACGGTTAACATGAATAATTCATAAATCTAGGATGACAGAACTAAAATTAGTGAAACCGGTATAATTTTGTCTTGACACTAGCTGTGATGCTCAATACTGTTGTTGACGTCTAGAAGAAATTCTTTAATGAGGTCAGACAAAAGGATTGATAAATAACTGTTTTCTTAATTTTTAAAGATTTTAATTTTTGTGTCATTTTCCCACAACAGTATTCAATCTTGATATAAAACACGGCATTCACAGACATAGCAACAAAAGAAAGGCCAAATCTCTATGAATATTGTAGTTATTTTAACTGCCATGCATGTGTACGTCTGATATTATGTAGAGAATCCCTGATAAATATAGTTGCATCAAGACCACCGGAGAACTTGCCTGGATGGTTGAAACAATGTGACATGAAATGCTGTCGAACACTCAGGTTGTGCCTGTGCAGATGTGCCTTGGCCATAGCCGACTAATTTAATGTGTTTCCGTTCATAATGACAATAATTGCATAAAGGTTAAGCTACTGTTATATCATCAGGCGAGGGCCGACGTTGCGAGCGGCCATGTTGGAAACACATGTTTGTACACGGGTCTTCGTCTGTTTAATTTTATTAAAGATAACTAATTAACAGTTGAATGAGAATCAACAATTGGCGACGAGGATAAGTTTTGGCATCCGCGTAGCAAGTTTCAAGGACAAGATATGGAACTTCACCACAGCTTTGAGGGTGCCGGCGGCGACCAGATGGCAAAAGTGGGTTGCTCGCCTCGATAATTATTTAATAGCTCAAAATATCTCCCACGAGGAGAGGAAACAGGCCGTACGCTGGAGAGGAAGTGAGTTTAAGCATAGGCTAAACAACTATTTCGCGCCAAAATGTATATATCTTTTCCGCCAAGCTAGCCAGGCTCCAGGAGAAACCTTGGACAAGTTTTCAGCGAGCTCGAAACTAAGGCAGCAGGCGAAAAACAGATTCAGACAAAGAAATCAGTAGTCTCAAATTTTCAAGAAGTGCTCACACCCAAAAGCAAGACTGAGAAATGGGGTTAACAGAACTGAAACTACAGTTAACGATTCTGTTGAAATATGGACGTTCGTTGGAGGCAGCTACTACTCAGGCAAAAATCATGGTGTCCTCAATGGCTGCGGTGGAAGCTTACTTGCCATAAATAATACAAGAGAAAAAGAAACCCTAATAGCAGGAATGATAAGAAGCAGTCCTCAATTTGTTATGGTTGTGGGGGAAATTGGCCACATGATCATGAAAGCAAAACTAAATGTCCAGCATGGGGTAAAGACTAAAGACTACAGAGAATGCAAGAAGAAAAAGGTATGCAGATCACGTGATGACAATCATACTAACTCTGCAAGATACCAAACATCCTGTGGACACTTCAGAACAATCTCTGGATTCTTATAACCTAGATTTGTATTAGGCAGCATCTCCACCCAGCACAAATGGGTATGTACGCCCTCATAAGTGGTTCCTGGAATTGAATGTAATTGCTACTACACTAGAAATATACACTGGTGCAACGTCCACCTTAATCAGCGAGCAACAATCTTAGGCCTTGAAGGAAGGGAAGACGTTGGTACTCAACACTTCTGAGCTACCAAATCTCCGCACGTATTCAGGACAAATCATCAAACCGGTGGGCAAGACTGAGCTTGAGATCACCGAAGGAGGGAAAACCATCAGCTTACCACTACTTGTAGTGTTAGGCCCTGGGCCAAACCTAATAGGAAGAGACTGGCTTGAGAAGCTGCAAATAGACTGGACTAGAGTATACAAAGTCCGGCACAGAAGGGGAGCCATATGAAAAGCAGTACTTACCCAGATCGTTTTAAGCCAGGGTTGGGTACCCTTGTTGGAAAGAGTGTGAAATTTTGTGTTGACGCGAACTTTCACTTAGAGCGAAAGTGGACGCAGAATTGGAACGGCTCGACCAAGAAGGAGTCATCAAGCTTGTACCATTTGCAGACTGGACCTATCCTATAGTCCCAGTTCTCAAAGCTTCGGGGGAAATACGCATCTGTGGTGGTTATAAGCTAACAGTCATTTCCACAAAACAAAACAACCATACATTTAGGACATGCGACAAAATATATTTGGTAATGCGGAGGAGCACAAGCATAATTAAAACGACGAGGGTTACCAAAGTTGCTTGTGCTCCTAGAAAACTAATATAAATGAAGAGTGCACTAGAGCTAGCATAAGAGTTTGTGTAAACTAGACTGAAACAGAAATATTCTTTTTTTTTCAAAATAGAATTAAAGTAATAAAGTAGTAGAGATGCAATAGCAGATGAGTTTCACGAGGGACACCCAGGGATATATAGAAGGAGAGCATTAGGACGGAGTTATGTTTGGTGGCCTGGAGTCGATGCAGATATCGAAGCAAGAGTACGGGACTGTCAGACATGTCAGGAAAACAGGAAATCTCATCCTAGGGCTAGTATTCATCCATGGGAATGGCCAGGGAAACCGTGGTTTCGGTTACGCATTGATTTTGCGGGACCTTTCGAAGGAAAGATGATGTTGGTCATAGTCGATGCCCACAGCAAGTATATAGAAGCTTTTATAATGTTCACATCACCTATTACGGCAACGATTGGTAGGCTGAAGCAGAGCTTTGCTACGCATAGTGTTCCGAATGTTATTGTCTCGGATAATGGTGCATCATTCACGAGTGAAGAATTTCAAAAATTATGTGTCCTGAATGGTATAACAAGCACATCAGCACCTCACTCTATCATCCAGCAAACAATGGACTTGCAATTGCGGAAAGGGCAGTCCAGACCATCAATGAAAACTTGAAAAAATGAGGGAGATCCGCACCACCAGAGGTCAAGAGTACATGCTGTTTGTTGGAGGCCCAGTATAGGAGAAGAGTTTCGCAGGGACCCCCAGATGGCTGCCAGGTGTGCTAGAAGAAAAACTAGGCCCAGTGACATTCCTGGTAAAATGCCAGGATGGCAGAATCTAGAAGAGACATCTAGATCACCTACAGGGCTGCAGGGGAGAAGAAGGTAGTGAAATGCCTACCCCTGCTGTTGATCCTATTCCTAAGTTACCTAACCAAGGTATCAGTAGGATGTTACCAACAGAAGTAACCACTACAACACCAGAGGTCGTTGCAGTAAACATGGACCTAGGGGAGTCTACTGTGGGCACAACGAATACAGCCATACAGGCCACGGCAGACCCTAAAACAGAGGTTCGCAGGTCAGGTCGGCCGGGTCAGCAAGCCCCAGCCTGGGCAGACTCTTATACAACATAGAACTGATTCATGAATGCCGAGATGATTTGAGCCGTGATCATTGCATGAACTTGTGTTTAAGTTTTGAAAGGTGAAGTTTACCTTGTATGCATATTACTGTTACCATATAATTTTAAATAAGGGGAAAGGGATATTATATCATCAGGCCGCGCAGTGCATTATGGATGGTATCTCGGGCTTTGGAAGCACATGTTTGTATACGGGTTTTCGTATGTTTAATTTTAATATGTTTAATATAATTGATTTCCCAAAAGATTTGAAATGGGACAACATTGAGCCAAGCTAAAAAGGTATATTACTTCCATGATTGATGAAATTTCAACGCCATTGAGAATATCACGCAGTTCATACACACCATTGGCTAACTGTAAATCTGAGTAGAGTGAGCGGCAGAAAAGCGCCCAAGATTCGCATCAAGATTTCCTCGAGAAGTCAACACGCTGGTTCAGTATACTATCGATAAGTTTTCAGTGAATATTTGTTTTATTTTCTTGTATGTGGCATGCTGGCTGCTGACTGTGAAGACGTTGGTTCGGTTTTGAGCAACTTTCGCTCTATTTTTTAACGCGCTAGTTCGCTTGTGTCATTAAAATCTGCACTGTACAAAATTACATACAGTTCAAAAACAAAAACAAAAAAATAGAATACTAACCGATTTCTAGAAATAGAGTAGGATTATTCCTTCCTTCGATCACTAGCTTGTGGCCAAACTACGTGACATCAAACTCAAATCACGTTCTCATTTCTCTTACGAATCTTATTTCTTACGTTGCATTATATGTTTTCAGTCGCTGCGATATGTTTTCTGCATATCGCCACAATTCCCGTGCATCGCCTCTACAGCCTGCCGCCTCGTCAGCCTCGCGTCTTGGTCCTCGCGATTTGGATCAAGTTTGAAGGAGTAAAATTAGTGATTTTCGTTTAAAATGACTGGTCCCAGAACCAGGATATTTTCTTCAAATGTACACTCAAATTGTACCTTCAGATATGTCAGCCAGTCTCTTATTCTTACAACTAGTAACTGGTTGATGTACTATTCATTTCAGGAGATACAGGAGACGAAAGAGAGAAAAAAGACATACGAAGAAGAGTTCAAGCAAATGGTAAATTACGTTGTGATAACTATTACTTGGTTACTTCCTAAAATTTTGCGTGTTTTTAATCAGTATGATTGGTTCGCTGTCTTGAGGTTTTAACAATTATTCATTGAAATCGGTGGAGGTGAATAGTGATGGATATTTTCCTCGCCGCTTTAGTATATACCACACAGGTGAATAGCTAGCACCAAATAGTTATTTTATTTTCTATCAAATGGACAAAAATTCGCGCGAGGTGATCGCTGCTTCTCTCGGAGGTGAATAACAAAGGACATCCCATGTTTGAGTAACCAATCAGAGCGCGCAAAAAACGTTATTCACTGAGGTGGTACATACTAAAGAGTACTGAATAATCACTTCCCAGAAATTGATTAGGCAGCCAGCCAAATAGCGTCCGTGTTGTATTGTATCTACCGATACAACACGGCCGCTCATTCTGTAAAATAGTCCATCAACCTCGTCCCCAGGGTCTTCTCGATCAGATCCAAGATGGCGGCTACTCAGAGAGAAGACCCTGGTAAACGCTGAATCACGTGACCAAAAATCTCAAGAAATCCTGGAGATTTTAATCACGTGATGTGGGCATCCAATATGGCGGCCAAGCTAAATATGGAAATGTAACACGTGCCTACAAAGTTTTAACCATAGGTATCCCAATCCGGAGTGAGCGAGATGCATTAACCGTATTTCCACGCGGCGAACAACGAAGTGAAAACAGGTCTACTAAACAGTTCGAAATGGAGTTTACTTGGATAAAGAAACAGTGGAAGAGTATCACAAAGCTACCAGGATGTATCTAAGCTAGAAGAGAATCCTAAAAAGCCATTCATTTTCTGTTAGCGTTGAAGCGAAGAGATCAATTATAGCACATGTTCAGATTTAACGACTTCTCCTGGCTTTCTCACTGATGAAACTTACCAGAAAACTACCCAGTAATGCACTTCATCTATTGCTCTACCCACACAACGTGTTTTAAGGTTATTTAAAATCGTTTTATTGATCAAATTTGAGCAATCGAATCTATATACAAATTCATCTCTCTGGACTCAGTCCGTTTGGCCAATAAAAAGCATCGTTAGAACAATCGTTGTGTCATAATCGAAGAACCAATCAGAATACGTGACAGTTCAGGGTTTGCCAGTAGCCGCCATTTTGGATCTGACCGAGAAGACCCTGGTCACGAGGTTGATAGTCCATACAACACCGGGCCGCTCATTCTGTAAAAATAGTCCATACAGTGCTTTGAAGTAATAAAATATACTGCAAGCTCATTAAAACTAAATCCCTTAGTGCTTTCTCTCTCGTAAACCTGAACTGATATAAAAAAAAACCAAACACTCCTATTTTACGATAACAGGGAGATGCGCCTTTTCAAAATATCGTATGGATTCACTTGTATATTTTTCATTGGCTGATTACTTCAATGTAATGTTAATCATTCAATCTATATGTAATCTGGTAGCTTCGTGAAATCAATACAATCACTTATTGTGTTACTTATATTTTTCACTAATAGCTTGGACAATGCATCGAGACCCTTTCATCACAACTTCACGCCCTACCTAAGGTAATAGTTTCTATTTTAAGATGTATAATTTTGAGTTTCGTTCAATGTCTTGCAGAAACCTTTGTGATGTGAGCCAATAAAACTTTTACCATCGTTTCTATTTCTTCGTATTATTTTTGTTTCAATTTTGTTTAAGTTCAAATAATTTAGCAGTATGCATAATGTAAAACTTATTTAAAACAATGTGCATAATAATAAAACTCAGAGAAGAGGATAACGGCATTTCACACACAAACGTATCAATCGGGGTAGATCGGAGATATGAGTCAAGTTGAAATTTCATTTGGACTGAGGATCACAATTACTCATGTGGACTGATTTTTCTTGACTTCAGCAAAGTGTTTGAAACTGTTAACCATACCATTTTGATTAATTATTATCATACTTCGTATTCTCTTAGTACTAGTTATATTTCAAGCTGATGATAGAATTGAAGTAGACATAAATGGGCCTTTTGCAGCTAGGCATTCACGTGATTGTACTGGATGGCAAAAAATATCTGACTTCATTTATTTAGAAGCCTTGTACGAGATCGGTATTGTTATTATCAAAACCTGATTGTAATGCTATTTTCCACCTCCAATCGATTGTCGATCTTTCTAAAACAGCGTTTTTAAAGATGGCTTGCCATCCAGCATCCATGGCAACGTCTTTCCCATGGGGATAATAAGAGCTCAGTTCATTCGTTAACGTAACGAAGTATTATATCAGCACGTGACTGTATTATATCAGCACGTGACTGTATTATATCAGCACGTGACTGTTAGCTGCAAAAGGCCTTTTGGTGGCACGAGAACAGCATGTGAGTGGCCGATAATGCCTAGAGCATTATCTGAACTAAATATAAAAGTGAAGTATAACACGTGTAGTGCATTCTAAGCAAGCACCTACTGATGGACAGAAGAGTTTGTTTGTTTGTTTGTTTGTTTGTTTGCCTGCTTGCTTGCCTGCCTGCCTGTCTGTCTGCCAGAAATCAGAGATAAAGACATTGTTGCCTTAAAGTACAAAGGAATTCTTCCGGATTATTATTCAGTTATATAAATACTGCACTCAACTAAAATACGTTGTATCGGAGATACATATACCACGGCGGCAGCTAATTTTGTAAATATTACTTAACTAACTAGTTTATCACCAAACCTAGTAAGTACAGTAAGCTTTACATATATCATATTTATTCCTTGCATCTATTCCACTTTTTCTCAGTGTACCAGTACATCTATCATTTAAGTGTTTAGATTCAGCGTGACTGTGTCCCCGTGTGTGTGTTAGTGTTTTGTTGATGCGTGCGTTGGCTTATTTTACATGTATCGACCTAATTTTCTGTTCATTATCAGGTTGTCTGCTTTGATAATCCCCTATGGTTTTAAAGTGCCACTACGACGAAATTTGACCATTTTTCTTTCTTAGTACTTTTTTGTCCTCCAAGACGACACATCGAAAATATCCAAATCGGTAAAATATATTACCAAAGGACCAAATTAAATTACGAATTTTGCAGAGTTTACTGTCGAAATCACGTGCGCCATTACTGAAGTGTGTTCCAAATACTTCGTGATTTTCGACCAGCGGTCTGCTATCGTCACGTCATTTTCTCAACGCGTCACTCTTCTAAATGCATCTTTCCATTCAAAACTTCGCTCTTTCCTTTACTTTTTGGATAAAATAGTTCAAACATGTACTTTACTTATAAGTCTTATTAAGTTCATGCGAAAGTTTGTGTGAAACGTAGTTCCACATGTAGTTGTGTTGGAAATTAGCTCTGTTATAGCTCTGTCACAGGAACGGGTTCCAGCAATGGCGGACATATATAAAATATCAAGATTTGGACCCCCCAAAATAAGACTTCCCTTCGTCATATCAAAAAACGGTGTGGATAGGAAAAAACGTAGCAACGTTACTTTACAAATACGCAAAAAATATCACTATCTCAAAATTTGATCGTAGTGGCACTTTAACAGATAATCTCTGCCTTACAATTTTCAACTTAAATTTCTAAAATTTGTACACTATTCATTATTACCGTTTTCGTTGAAGTGCGACTGTGAAAGTTCAAGTCGCATTTGGAAAATTGCATTAAGCCGACCGTCAATCAAACGCATGCACAAAACCGCCCATATTCAACTAGAAATAACCATAGATAATCAAAGTGCGTTCGACATATATTTTTGTATGAGATAGGACTGGGCTTCCTATGGTGACACACCCTTTATTGCTACAATGGTGTGGACTGTGTGAACAAACAATTAATATCCTGATCAGAATTGTCTGTCTTTAAATAAATGTGACCAGTTTTGAATGTCTTGACTTATAAGTTATTCAAGGGGATGGACCTGTTCAGTTAAATAGGTAATCAAATGACTGGAAATTAATGTGGATCTCAGTTGAGGAAGGTTTTAACAAATTCAATTCATTCAGGTATAATGCACATTGATAGTTTAATCATGTGGTATATAGCATTCAGATGACCAAGGCTGGCTCCACAATACTGACTAATGTTAGCCGTTAGCCACTCGTAGGCTATGTTGGTGATTACATTCCAGTGTAGAACTTAAACTATATACCCATGTGTATAAACTACACTTCAGTTCCTTCAGAGCATTCAAATTATTCTTCAAGTGAGGTCAAGGGTGCCTACAGAATATTGAGTGCCCATTGTTATTGTAGAATAATTTCTGATCAATGTTGGCTTAAATATGTCAACATACATTGTATCATGCACACATGATCTTTGCCATTGACTAGAGTACATGCACGTACACAGCAATAAAGAGTACTTTAAATTTCCCTCACCTTGTGTTGATATTTTTAAAAGTTCCTTGACTTATCCAACTCCAAGTGTGATTATAGATCAACTCTTAATTTGCCCGCTAAATGCAGTGTTAATATGCATAAGGGAAAGGTCTTAGGTTGTTTATCGTTCTAAATAGCTTTCGCTAATCCAAGAAAGATTATGGGATTAACAAGGTGCACACACGTTTAGTGTTTAAAAAGCTAAATCTTCACAACTCACACAAGACACTGTCAAATATTTCTTTTCAGGTATGATTATATTTATAGTACCTTGATGTTTGTAGTTTTCGTATCTGTTCAGTGAAAAGCACAATCCAATACAGCGAGCAAGGCAACGGAATATTCTATCGCAGATTCATTCGGTTTGTCGAAAGTTCAGCACAATTATGGCCGAGTGGTTCGACTGTTCAACTTCGTCAGCATCAGTACATGTACGTCTCCACGTGCCGACAAAACAGACCATGGTTGACTTGATATAGTTCGGACATCAGACTTTGCCAATGCTTCAGAAGTAGTACACACTTTCCTCGGGTATTGATAAATCGTACTTGCGAACTTTTTAAACATCAGTGCATTTGAATGGGAAAAATAAGACAAAGAAACCATGCACCGAATGTCGAGCAACTTCGAGCAAGCGAGCATTGTGTAGTTACCAGTTTCCCGGCCGAGATAATTTATTCTAAAAAGTACAAACATACATGATGACATGAGGACATGCACGAATCCTGGGAAAGCACAGGTAGCCCACACATGACCACAGGGAGTCCACTGCAAGATTAGTATGCGTTCTCCTTCGTCGAACGCAATTTAGTTTAGGCGGTACGCGTTTGAGAGCTTGAATGACGGTCGGCTAAATGCATTTTCCAAACAAGACTTGATACTTTCACAGTCGCACTTCAACGAAAACGGTTACAAATTAAGTTGTTGTTGTTGATCATTGATATCAATTTGCTGTACAACAGGTTGGAATATGTGTTCTCCAAGGTACAAGAAATTCAATAACCTGTATTTTATCTTGATTATTTAGATTATTCTCAAAACAAGTAAAAATATCATTACGCCAGAGTAGAAGCGGAGCAATTGATGGAATTGGAAAACTATTTGTTTCAGGAAATTCAGCAGAAAGAAAAGGAAAAAAAGAAAATGGAACAAGAAACAGAGCGTAAAGTTGTTTGGGTAATATTGCTCAGCCCTCAGCTTATGAGCTTTATATTGTGGCTTCCATAATACGTCTGTTATAGGTCCAAATCTCGCCACTTATATTAGGCGGGTTGGACAGGGGTTTGCGAGATTAGGCGAGGAACCATTTTTTAGACAGGGAATGGGAAATGTTTTTTTGGATGTCAGGAATTGGCAGGATTAGGCAATATTAGGTGAGATTTGGACCAATAACAGGCCTGATAATGTTCACCACTTCAGTTTCTTTAACGATCATTGCATTCTGATACCAATTATTGTTTTATTATCAACAGAGAACCGAGCACATCAAAATAGTTGAATTGCAACTTCATATACTAGCTGAGGTAATGGTTTATCATATTTCGGTCTCTGAAATATTTTGAAGACAAATCTTAGGGTCATAGTTATTGGTATAGTTATAGAGTCAAACTAAGAAGTTCAAGCTGGAATGTCAGGTTCTACGTTTGGTGCATACGTTTTCTTTTGCTCTCCTTATCCGGCTTAGCTTTCTTGTCATCTTTTCTTTAACAAATCAGTTTGACGCCGATACTTTAAAATAGTTTGTGATAAACTGACTTTTTTGCAATTATCTGGCACTTTAAGACCGTGATATCATGTGCATGTTACAGCATTGATGTCATGAAGGGAACATCTAACTTTTATCGCTTCTCTAAGATGATGTTGTCTGATTTAGTCACAATCCTAATTTCTATTTACGTTTCACGAGCGTGTTTTATGGTAAAGGATAATCACCGAGGAAAATAGTGGCCCGCCCTCACTAATTTATCATGTTGTATAGAAGCTACAATCGCCGACGAAATTGTGGGGACATTGTCAACAAAATTGTCAACAAAAATAACTATTATATGAGAAGGAATAATACTGGAAACAAAGTTAAAACAGCTGAAGCCTGCCAAATATTCTCTCTCCCCATTCAATGTTGATCGAAAATGAATTCCGGATTGAACGTGCCCCTAAAACAACATTGAATGGGAGAGGGGCTTTATTTGGTCTCTAAAGGCGAGTAGTGTCTCAAGTAATTTTGTCTGTGATTGTAGTCTTATCTATATCGTATTTCATCGTGTTTCATCATGACCTGATGTATTTGAGGTGCACGCTATATTTATTGCAGGAAATTTGCGAGAAAGAAGTGGAAAAATGGACGCTGGAAGAAGAGTTACAGATGATGAAAATATTGGTACGAAATTTATTGTGCTTGAGCTTTCTAATTATAAATTTGGACAAGAGAATACGAGTAAGAGAGGGAAGCTGCAAAACGCGCGCTTGTGCGATGATAATGTCGAGTGAAATCTATTTTTAGTAACCGGAAGCAGTTGAGCTGAAGCAGGTGCGCGAACGCGCGATAACAATCTCATGGCGGGAAAATAATTTCGCGCCCTTTCGCGCCATGAGATTGTTATCGCGCGCTCGCGCACTTTGATTCACCTGCTTCCGCTTACTAAAACTGATTTCATTCGACACCGCGCGCTACGAGATTGCCTCTCTTAGTTATGCTCTCTTGATTTGGATGATTGTCGTTATTTCAACGTGGTAATTGTGGTAATGGTCCCTCAAAAATCGTGAGTCTCGGCAAAATTCAAGCAAGTCTCGAAATCTCGGCGTTTCAAAAAAAGAGTCTCGGATTTTGAAACAAGGTCTTGGCGAGTCTCGGATTTTACCATTCTACTATACCCCTTAGAGAAGTAAGTCTCGGGCTCGGGCCGGGGTTTGAAACAAGGGATCTCGGCGTCTCGGCGAGTCTCGGATTTGACCATTCTATATCCCTGCTATTACAAACGCTGCAGAACAAAGCAGCTCGTATAATTACTAAGGTAGATTACTCAGTCAGGTCTCACGACCTCCTTGAGAAACGTGACTGGATAAATTTAAATAAATGTCTTTCACAAGATAGCACAGACTACTTACAGGACTTATTCACACTGATCTCAGATGTGCATAGCCACAATCTCAGAGGCAGCAAATTTGACCTACAACCTCCTAAGCCAAAAACCAATTTCTTGGCAGCTTGACTACTTTCAGAAGAGCCCTCAAACGATAACACAATTTATTCTTATGCTATAATTGTTTTACGAGGAAGGTATATTATTAGTATATTATTACTAACATGTAGGTATTAGTATATTTGTAATTGTGTAGATTATATTATTACTTAACTAGCTATGCAATTGTATTATTGTTATTGTTATTATTATTATTATTATTATTATTATTATGCACGGCATATTAATAATGAAAATTGAATTGAATCGAATCAAGTCTCTCGACATTAGGGTAACTCTGTTATTTTCCGTAAGGGTTTGTTGTTTTCTTTCTACAGGTGGACCCGGAAGTCGCGGAAGTGGTACATGATGTAGTTGAATACGTTGAAGATGAATATACAGGTTAGTTGCTATCAGTTGCATGGAACAAGAGATTATTATATTCTGCATCTGCGTAAACGTTATGAAACCTTTGTAGTCATGAACTATTCTCCATCAATCAGACCTTCTTATCTGTTGCCCTCTGTTCCTGACGAACAAGCAGTCAGTGCATGGCAGAGCTTTTGCTATATTATCTTTTAGGGCCTTCAGAAATCATCAAACCTAAAATGCTGTTAATGACTTTTGCTTTAACGTGTACCTCGTTTACTCAGTGGTTCGGTTCGGTACAGTTGGTTCGATCTCGCGTTCAAGTTCAGGAATTGAGAGCTTAGCATCAACGACGGCGACGGCAGCGAGGATGGGACCTAGAAAAATGTTTTCTTCCGAAATATGATGTTTACTATTTCCTTCGTTCGCCTTTAATTACTTTTCACATTCATATCTTCGAGAAATATGATAAGATACGCCGAACGAAAAACGGAGTGATTTACTTTTATACGTTGGGAAACGTAATATGTGGGGTTTTCAAGACAACGGCTAAAATGTAGGCGACTGCGCACGCGTGCATTTTCACGTGCAGTTATTGTATTTTGTAATTAAGGCTATTGTAAGTTTTATGCCGTCATCCTAGACGTTGCCGTCGTGGTTACTTAAGCTCTCTACTGACTCTTAGGCCACGCCGCCAAGGTTGGCTGGATAATGGGAGCTCCGTTGGCTTAGATAAAAACCAAGCGATGGAAGCCCCCGAAGAGCTCACAAAGTACTTAAATTTCGATAAGAAACACTCCTTATTTAAGTCGAGTGGAAATTTCAATAATTTTGTTCAAAATCGCTCAAAGTTGAAGATCCATTCGTGATAGCTACTCATGGAAGATTACGTTTGATCAAAACGAAATCGGTAACACACTCTTTAACAACACTGGGACGATTAAGCTTCAAGGGACAGATAAAGAGGTAATGAAATCCCGTCTACAATTTCTTTTTCCCAAAGTAAGTGACTTTATTTAAGTGTCAATGTATTTAGCTTTCCAGCTAATCGGAGACACTAGTCCTACGATTTTACGTCCTTATCCGAGAAGACGTGAAGGTCTAACCATTTACTGTATTATGTAAAGACAGCACCTTCTACTCAGTTATTTTAAGACCATGAGTGTTGGTCCGGCCGGGGTTTGAACCCGCGACCTCGCTCGACAGACCGGAGCTTAACCACTGAGCTAACCGGAAGGCGGTAAAGAAATGTTCGAAATGGCCGTTCAAACGGTACTACTATTCAAATTTCCCGCCAAAACATGGACGACGAAGACGAAGGGGTCAATCCAACGCCAATAGTCCGGACGAGGTGAAGTCTCCAGGAGATTAAAGATGAAATTAAGAAAATCTGGGACATTATCCGTTCCTCTACTAAAGATGAAAACGTCTTGGAACTTGAGCGAGAAAATTCCGATCTAAAGTTAACTATTGACTCCCTAAAAGTTAACTATTGACTCCCTAAGAAAGCAAGTTAAAAACATCGAAGAAGAACGGAACTCACTCAGACTGACACTGCGGTTGATGTAAAAGGAATTCAACAATGCAAACAAGACCCCAAACTCCACACCTCCTAACGATCCGATTGTAATTACGGACCGCTACAAATAACACCGAAGGTCAACAAACCAAGTGGCAGACGGTAAAATCAAAATCGAGAAAGAACAAGAAGCCCAAGAAACCCAGCCAGAACGTGACGGGAAAGAACCGTGATATGCCAGCTACTCAAGAAGCTCAATCCGGCAACACTGAAGAGGCACCAAGGCGCATGAAGAGACTAGCTGACACAATCCTGGGAGACTCGATGGTCTCCAAGCTTGATTAAGATGGAAAATGTCAAACTCGGACGTAAAGGTGAAGGTGAGATCGTTTTTAGGTGCCGTAACCGCGGACATGTACGACTATGTGAAGCCTACCACCAGAGAGGCCCCTCAAGCTATAATCATCCATGCAGGTACGAAAGACCTAAGAACAAATAGTTGGCGATGATGTGCATTTCAGAGTTAGAGATAGACCAATCTAACCTAGTTTCGATTATAGGACAAGAACGTCCAATGGTTGATAATAATACTCTCAATTCATCAACATGTTTAGGAAGGCTAGCGATATCCAATAGAGCTATTTTGAAGCCTCTCAGTAGTTTTCGCAATCGAAAGTATTGAATTGCTCTGTGAAAGACAAGTAATATTGCCAACAGGGTAACAAGACACACATTTTCTCTGTTACTAGCTAAAATTGGGATCTTACTTTGTGCCGAAACAGCAATATCACTTACGTTTGAACAGTCGCAATCCTCAATGACATTTAATCAGATAGACGTAATATAAATGATATACTTGTTGAGATTAGTTGCTAAGTATGACTGGACTTTCTGATTTGGGTGTAAACCTTTAGAGTTAATGCAAGACTCATCTATGTTACCGTAATTTACGATGGACCAGCTACGTGATTTGCAAAAGGCATGCGATGACTTATTAACTTGTTGGGCTTTTATGTTCAGTTCATTGTTATCCGTTCTTTTAACTATTTCAGATATAGCGATGTGAGATTCTGGTAATTCATGCTCGATCACAGAACACAAGTCAACTATATTATTAATAATCTCATCCACGCTATTCCGGTCATGACGAGTCTGCGGTACGTCAGCGGTTTTCCCTGTGAATACACTTACTTTTCATATACCGGAGGCTTTTGACACCGTCAGTAATCATGTGATACTTAATCTTTCAAAGTTGTAAATATTAAGAACCTCGGACATTTGGAAAATAGTGATTTTTACGCTCCTGTCATGCGGTTATTAATAGAGAGCTAAGCAACCACGACGGCAACGTCTAGGACGACGGCATAAAGCAATAGCCTTAATTACAAAATACAATAACTGCACGTGAAAATGCACGCAGTCGCCTACATTTCGACCGTTGTCTGGAAAAACACAACGTGAAAACCCCACATTTGACGTTTACAAGAGAATGCCAACGTAAGAAAGTAAATCACTCCGTTTTTCGTTCGGCGTGAACGGAACGCTATGCTTATCATATTTTTCGAAGATATGAATGTGAAAAGTAATTAAAGGCGAACGAAGGAAACTGTAAACATCGTATTTCGGGAGAAACCATTTTTCTAGGTGCCGCCTCTCTGCCGTCGCGGTCGTTGATGCTTAAGTTGACGCGAAAATTTTACCGGAAGTGAAATGTTCGCAGGTTTAACTACTGACCAAATCTACCGTTTTTACAGCCACCCCACAATTAACTGCAGGATTAGATAGCTGGGGTTTCGGTGTAAATTTTGGTACCAAATGTGTGGGTCTTCGATGGAATTTTACGGTAAAAATCACCCTGACATTCTCATCGTTTCATGAACTGGAAACTACTACGATGGATGGAGTATCGTGCTGGAGTTTAGTTCGCATTCTTCGGTTTCTAGCGATTTTACAGGGATAGGGAAATCGTAAAGCTGTAAGTTTATATTTTTATGAGAACGAGAACCAGGTCTACTATTTGTATCCAGTCCGGCAAATAGAGTAATGGACATTGGTGTAGAGATATGAACTTGTAAACTTTGGGTTTTGCTCGTCCAGAAGAAGTATTGAGTGGCGACTTTTGTCATTGAATTCGAAGAGCAAAGTTGAAAGGAAAGGGATAACACAAGCATTTGATCTAAATATTTGCAATAATCAGATGATTTTAGCTTTATACTGGACTATATACTGGTCCGGCAAGGTGATAATATTTATTATGTTTGCTTATATTTGCGAAAATGTGAAGTCGTTCCAAACATTCTTTGTAAAATCTGAGGACATTTTAGAGTCATTTATGGTAGAAACCGCTTACGTACCGCGGGCGCAATGTCCGTGATTTCAGGCGATGAACTGGGTATGAGCTTGTTCGGTTCGATCGCTCTGGCGGAGGTGCGTGTTTTTATGTAAGAAACACAGTAAATTACAGAACGAGAAATGATCTAGTTCCACCAGATCTAGAGGCAGTGTGTGTAGAAATTCAAAAATTTAACGCAAGACCATTCGTCTTAGCCACCATTTATAGACCGCCAAGTTCATCATCAGAATATTTTGACAGACTAGAACAACTCATGATTAATATCGATAATGAAGAGAAATAATTATACGTGCTGGGCGATTTTAAATTGCAACTGGCTGAATCCAAATGACTCAAACGCAAACCGTCTAAAGTCCTTCTGTGACTTGTATCAGTTTGGCCAGTACATTAAAGAGCCTACGCGTATAACAGAAAGTAGTTCCTCGCTAATGTACCGATCAATTCGAAACATCACCATCCCCCCCCGGGCAACCCCCGGGCATTTGAATTTTTGGAGTTTGGTTTGTTCAAATTCCCGTCCCCCGGGCCAAAAATGTTGTTCAAATTCCCCACCCCATCGTCGTATTAGGCGATCAAATGCCCCTACCCCCGGGACATAGTGGTTTACACCACATTTTTTTTAAATAGACAGTTGTAGCACAGCCTTTATTTTGCGATGCGACTTGTTCCTTGTTGAAACAAAGTTCTAAAAAGTATAGAGACAAACTGCTGGTTCAATATAGGTTTTATTTTACTTACATGAAACCTAGCCGACCAATACGTACTCAACAAACGTTTGATTACAAAACCTTTTTGTTAAATAGCAACAACATAGCAATCATATCCCCGGCCAAAAAACACAAGGTTCCTGTTAAAAAACATTAAAATTGCATACCGTTATCAATGAATATCTGAGACATGTTTTGAGCAGTTCGCAATCCATACAGGGATAAGTTGATCGCTACGATCACTGGAGAGTGGTTTACATTTAAATGCATGATCGCTTCATTCGCCGAGATATACCTATATACTAATTCAGAGCTCTGAAAATGTAAAACTCCACGCTATTTAAACGAATCAGTTCTATGCTCAAATCTGTGCCCTGTTAGAGCACGTACATTTACTTCTCCCTCTGTAGCTATACAATGTTAAATCAGCGGTAGATTGTCTCCAGGCGTTAATTTCCTGGCCAATCCAAAGAAAGCGAGGTGCTAAAGAGGTTTGCCACGGCCTTAGGCCCGATTAACCCCACTACTGAAGTCGCGAGGGTCGGTGGTTGGGGTTCAATCCCGGGGTTCAATTGACTGATGCGTAAATCGAACGTTGCAGAACTTTATACAATTTGTACTTTAGTAGTATCTCGAAATCTTTTTCAAAGTGCTTTGGGCGTTAGTTTATAAGTACGGTACAACATGTTTTTTAAACCCGTTTCCTGGCATGGCTTGCCCACTTGCGGAACACGCATGTACAAACTTACTGACTACTTAGCTATAATGCAGTAGAATCTGGGGGAGTTCGCGAGAAGTCCTCCGCGGAGTAACGAATAAAGGAGGTAAGAGAACGAATCCTCATGTCCCATGATAATTATTTAAAATCTATTTTAGTTTCACAACACGTGATGTAAGTTTTTATCTCGTTCTGGGTTGGTTCACCTCGTTAGTTACCCATTGTTTGTATCCCTTCGGTCCTCATAGCCAGCATCGTTAAAAAACGCTCCCTCAGGCCAGGCACAACAGCGCTACTTGATTACAACCAGGTATCTTACTAAAATAACCAGGCTGTGCCCTGTTAATCTAAAATATAAAAATATAAAAACATGTTCCTGGAGCAAACTGCTCTTCAATATTGCGTTTAATAAACTTAATGTCCAAAGGAGGCGTTCCATTGTCTACACTACATTGTTTCGGTTAATACGACGATACGTTGTCAGTACGTTATTACTTTTTCACAGTTCCGAAGGTCATTCGAAAATAGCAGTACTGACGGGAGAGTGAATGAGCCGACTAAAATGTCTTCGTGACCAATTTCGGATGGAGTTGATTTCAATGCTTGTTTCTTGAAGTTTTCCCATCGTTGCATGCATGTACTTTTTTAACAAGCAACGAAATTCGAAGTAGTACGTATATAAAAAGGGGTAGAAAAACTTATTGTTCTTGTGAGACTCGTGACTGAGAATAAAATATATTAAAATACAACACAGTATTAAATAAAGCAACGTTCGAACTGTGGTTGTCACGGGAGGGGCAACCTCTATAAAACATCAGCTTCCATAATAACGTAAAAGCATTCAATATCAGTCAGCCGGCCCTTGACCTTGTGTCCTAGGTATTTGTTTAACATGTCGAGCCTTTTATAAATATTCAAAAGCAATTTACATTTACATTTTAATACCTTCAAACACAGCACACAGCTTTTGGAGTCCCTTCTTCTTCAACCACTCACTCACAAAAGCGGAGTTTTGTCCTTTAAATGTATCTAATATAAAAGTGTCCTCCATGATTCGATCGAGGACGAGAACGGAACATGAATTCGAAATCGAGACAACTTGTTCAAATCCCACCCCACCCCTCCCATTCAGTGTCAAATTCCCCACCCCAAGGACAGCTACCGATGTCAAATTCCCTACTCCCCGGGCACGAAAATGAGTCAAATGCCCGGGGGTTGCCCGGGGGGGGGATGGTGATGTTTCGAATTGATCGGTACATAATTGACATTCTTATTACGAGCGACCCGGAGAAAGTTGTTGCCTCCGATGTTGTGCACATCGGAATAAGTGATCATAGTTTAATCTTTGGCGTAAGATAATAAAATAGGCTAGGCAGGAAATTCGTCAAAGTGGTACAAACCAGAAATTTTAAAAGATTCAATTTAAATGATTTTCGTCACGACCGTCATTGCCAACAATGGCTACGTCCAGATCTTTTGTTACTCAACACGGACCAAATTTGGGAGACATGGAAAACCGGCATGTTTATGAATGTAGTAGATAAACATGCTCCACTAAAGGCTAAAAAAATCCGAACAATTAATTTACCTTGGGTAACAGCTGAAATTAAAGAGGCCATACGTGAATGTGGCTGCCAACGAGACAGACTTTCGTCTCGATGGAGTTTCGGCTACTTAAAAGACTCAATCTTTGCTTATTCAACCCAAGTTTACTTCTAATCAGTCAGTTGAACATACAGTAGCACCCGTACACGTAGTAGTACTTGCCAGTAGTAGTTATTGTAGTAGATAACAACAGATTGGCCTATTTAGGGCGATTTACAATGCCAAAAACACTAGCAAAACTGCTAAACACTGCGTTCCGCGTTGAGACCTCGTGGCTCGTCTGAGGAACCGCTGACCGCTCGATTCGGTACTGAGCCGCTCGCTCCAGTCTCTTCACTGAGCCGCTCGCTCCAGTGACAGTGAAAGAGACTTAATGAAACGAAAATATGTGATAACAAAAGATAAAAAAGTCTGGTCACAATTTACTGCTCTACGACACAAAGTCAATGAAACAGTGAGGAATGCTAAACGAGAATTCTATAGGCGAATCCTTGCTGACGTCATTGTTTACATTTTTGCCTCATTAGCATAAATTAGGCCTACTCTGGGTCCTTAGGTCGCCTTATGTCGCCCAATGTCGCCTTATATCGCCCAATGTCGCCTTATATCGCCCAATATCGCCTTACGTCGCCCTATATTGGCTTATGATATAATATGAAATTACACATTTAGCTTAAATAACTGGTTATTATAAAACTATATTTAGACTGTAAGAAGTGTTTTTGTTTTTAATAATTATTAATGAATACAAATTTATGTATCTCTACACCTACATTGTATATCAGTTGTAGTGACTAAACCTTACCGCCCCCCACCCCCGAGGTCCCACTGCCCTTACATACCTTACCCCAGTAAATTTCACAATTGCTCTTCATAGTTGAGAACCCCATAAGGTACACATTTGCCTATACGACCGACGAAAAATAACTGTAACTAATTATGTTAATGTATCTATACACAGCTAATAATAATCTAAACAAGGATCTATACCATAAAAGGGATTTGCTCTACCTCTTTCACACTTGAAAAAAATAGGTACCCGAGGGATTGGTATTGGGAAAGGTATTGGGATGATTGGAAGTGTACATGTATTGTCATGGTTGTGTTCATTATAGGTAGGGGTTATTGGATGCTAGGGTATTCTCAGACAGGTTTAGTACAATGTGCATAAGATGACATGCAGGACAATTAAAGGAAGGGCTAGCTGCACTAGGTAACTGTTTCACTGAGCAGGTTGTGAACATAAATAACACAAAAAATAGTAATATGCACATTCAAATCCTGTCCGGTTGTTTGCTGACAGCATCAGAGAAATCCTCGCTTTGTGATTGGATTACGCGTGCCATACGGAATTCTCAATCTGTGTCGGCCTATTGTTCTACTGCAATATAATGGAGATGTGAACGAACAAGTATCGATCCAGAAAGGTTCCTTGGGATTGCTAATGCTTTTCTTCAACTCTGTTGCATTGTCCAGTGCACAAGTTCATTAGACTCCAAAATTAAGCTGTACATAAAGTTATTTTTTGCATGGATAATCAAATTTCCTCTGTATTTGCTACCCATGTTGTAGTTCAGTGTCCTTTAGTACTTACATAATCATACTTTTATGAATAGTGAACATATCAAAGTAATTATTATAATTTATCCAACATGTCTGCCAAAATCCTCCTTGCTCATTATTTATCACTAGTTGAAGTTTATAACACACACATCTCTACCTCAAGTTAAAATGAATGAAAGCCAGGAATTTTATAACATAATAGGAATAGCTATGAGTAGGTACGGTGGCCCACAAGTGCCACGGCACAATCACCAAAGTCACGGCAAAACTGCCAAAGTCACGGCACAATCACCAAAGCCACGGCACAATCACCAAAGCCACGGCACAATCACCAAAGCCACGGCACAATCACCAAAGCCACGGCACAATCACCAAAGCCACGGCACAATCACCAAAGCCACGGCACAATCACCAAAGCCACGGCACAATCACCAATCCGACGGCACAATCACCAATCCGACGGCAAAACCGCGGAAGTGGAAATACACGGCGGAAGTGGAAATACACGGCGGAAGTCGAAATACACGGCGGAAGTCGAAATACACGGCGGAAGTTACAACATTCCGCGGCGGAAGTGAAAGTTGAGCTTCTGTGCCATATGCTGTTAGGATCAAGACAATGATACTCCCGCCTTCGGAGCCTGTGCGCTTTTCTGGACTCCACACCTTCAGGGTCAAACTCTTGCATAAGGTTTTACACAACAAGTCGGGGTACAAATATACCTCTGAGTTTCTGTGTATGCCACATGGATCGGTAGCCAAAGCAGGAATCTGGTCCATCTAAAACTCCTCTATGGTCTGCCTAACGGTGTTGACATCGTAGTCAGCAATGTTTTGAGACAACTTCATTCCTTCCAGCCGCCTTTTTAAAGTATGTAGACTCATTTCCATTCCAAAATATTTGCAAAGCAATCCTATCATTTCCTCGTATTCGTATCCTCTATTAAAGAAGTATTCTATCGCTGCTTCTTTGTCCGCCATTTTACATGAAGGGCCGAGAAATTATGGTTTGTAAACTGAGCCCGCGTTTACCAGGCTGCCGCCAGGTATTTTCACTTCCGCCGCGGAATGTTGTAACTTCCGCCGTGAATTTCCACTTCCGCCGTGTATTTTCACTTCCGCCGTAGCCTTTCTCGCGGTTTTGCCGTGGCTTTGGTGATTGTGCCGTAGCTTTGATGATTGTGCCTTGACTTTGGCGATTTTGCCGTGATGATTGGTGATTGTGCTGTGGCTTTGGTGATTGTGCCGTGACTTTGGCGATTTTGCCGTGATGATTGGTGATTGTGCCGTGGCTTTGGTGATTGTGCCGTGACTTTGGCGGTTTTTGCCGTGATGATTCGTGATTGTGCCGTGGCTTTGGTGATTGTGCCGTGGCACTTGTGGGCCACCGTAAGTAGGAGACAAAAATTAAAATCGTGAATAAATTGACAATGACATGTCGACTGCAGTATACTGTATGTGGAAATATGCATCTACCTGAAATTGTCCGGTTGCATCCAAATCGATGATGGCTTCATTTTTGGGGCCCTAGTTCTTTTGCAACTTGCGTTTAGAACTTCGTGCTTTTACGTGAAGTAAATGGTTCCAGTACAACTACATGTACAGTAGACTATCCGCTGGTCAAGAAAGCCGTGGGCAACTTTGAAAAAGCCTAGGTACTTCATACATGTATATGGTCAATTATTGCGTCTTCTTTATTTAAAACAGACTTGCACCATATAGAAGACATATAATAGACCATATATGAAGTACCTACCATTTTAGTGGAAGTCGATCGCTGAACTGGTTTATAAAGCAAAGTGCTGGCTCACCAAGATCAATTATGGAGGCGTTGGGAATTTGTACGACTTTTGCACAAACGTTTCTGGTATTTTCCATGACACAAATGAAGGTAACAATTCCAACTTCCTTGTGTAAACTTGTTATGTCATTTGTTCTTATTTACAAAACCAACGCATCCTTTCTTAATTTTACAAGATATAAGAAGCTTAAATATATAAATAAAGCTACATTGTATAAATTTGTGTCTTTGCCTTTGCCTTTGCCTTTGAAACCTATCTAAACTCAAATTCATAAGTGTTTTTTTTTATCGGTACATAGTATTAAGTTATTACAACAATAAATGCATGCATTCAGAGTACTCAACTCTCAAGCTTTATTTGTGTCTCGAAATCAAATAAAGTAACTTATTATTAAAGAAGCTTAAGACTTAATATTCTTACACAATATTTAAGTTGTTATTCCACACCTGCCCACCCCTGTTCCAACATATGTGGTCAGCTATGCAAATGCCCCATGTTTGTGATTGGTTCATTGATGTTTTCTGGTTTTATGACACTCAGCTGAAAACTGCTCTAAAACCAAAACCAACTTAATTATTTTTTAGAGCAGTTTTTAATTGAGTGTCATAAAACTAAAGCCAAAGTACTTACAGAGCCAATCACAGGAGCAAGTGAAAATGCAATTAGCCAATCAGGAACTGAAGTAATTCATGATTGGTTTTACTTTCAAGAGCCAGTCACAAGGAAAAGTAAATGCAATCGTGGATAACTCTCACTAGACGGCGTGATTGCATTTGGTTTTAGTTTAGAACTTGATTGGCTGATAATTAATTACAAAACATTTCTCACAGCCAATAGAAAATATAAGCAAATGCAAAACCAAACCAATTACCGGTACTTATTGTTTTCAACACTCAATTGAAAACAGCTCTATTAAAGAGCCATTAATGGGGGCATTTAAAGTAAAAACAAATGAGTCACTAACCCAATTGGTCAATGTTAAAACATTTGAAATTTAATATCTTAAAATCTCAAAATTGCTGCATGTTACCATGGGTTAAAAATATTACACACATTAGTTTATGTGTTATACATGTAGTCAATATGTACCTGTTCATGTTTATTTAATTTAAATTTTATATGGAAAACGTGCATACTGGCATTTTTGATTAAAATTAATCTTTCCGAATTGAAATGCTTTCAATCAAAAACTCACAAGTAGTATTATTATTTTAGATATACATTACAATGTATGGTCAATGAATGTCACCTTATGTATGTGACATGGTAAAAGCCACACTGTCACCTTATTTTACAAACTAATGTTGCCCTACATTGCCTTCTATCACCAAATGTTGCCTTGTATATTGCCTAATGTCGCCTTATAATGCCTAATGTCGCCTTATAATGCCCAATGTCGCCTTATAATGCCCAATGTTGCCTAATATTTCATTGTTTTTTGTAAAAAAATGCTTATGTCGCCTTAAGTCGCTCAATGTCGCACTTCATCGCGGCGACCTAAGGACCCAGAGTAGGCCTTAAATTAAACTTCAAGCTACAAACAAACAGACTATACCAGTTGAAGGAGAATTTTAAACTGAGTAACCACCGAAAATTTGAGATTGATATGTTAAATATTTACGGAGAAATTGACTTTTCAAAACTATAAAATGGGCTGGGGGGAAAGAGTTGCTAACAGCCATACATTCATTGTAAATTTTGAGCTTTTTAAACGCTCATTCCTCAAAATATATTTATCATATCACTCTCAAAGTTTCGGTGATTATCAAGTGTGACAATCTCTTTCGATTTATGGACTCTGTTTGTTTGTATGTACGTCGCTTGAAGTTTGATGTATGCTAATGAAGAAAAAATGTAAACAAGGATTCGCCTATAGCAGCGAATTAGAGAAGAACAAAGGCGATCCCAATGGCATATGGAGGACTGTGAATGATCTGATGGCACGGCATACTCAACATCAAGATGTAAACGAAATTAAAATCAACAATCAAACAATCAGTTCTCCTACCGAAATAGCTGAGCATTTCAATGATCACTTTGTCGAAATTGGCCCAAAACATTCTGAGAATATCAATTATAGCAGCTCCTCTGACTTTAAAGATCACATTAAGCAAGTACCGTCCACGTTTGAGTTTAATTATATGAGTAAATCAAGAGTACTCAAACTTATTGATAAATTATTTTCAAAAAAGCAACGGGAGTCGATGGTATAACGGCAAGAATTTTGAAAGCTGCGGCACCAGTTATTTGTTGACCTTTAACCTTTCTGTTCAATGCAATTATTGAAACAGGACGATTTCCGTCAGATTGGAAAAGGCTTATGTCAGCCCGCTGCACAAAAATGGTCCAAGGAATGACCTCGATAATTATAGGCCGATATCCATTCTTCCCGTTGTAAGTAAAGTTTTTTAGAGAATATTGGGTGACCAACTATACAATTACCTCTCTATGAATAATTTATTAACAAACCGCAAGCAATTTGGTTTCCGGCGATTACATTCAACTATGAAATCTCTTTTGAACTCTACCAATTCGTGATTTGTTAACATGGATCGAGGCCTATTCAACATCGTGATTTTCATTGATCTGTAAAAAGCTTTTAACACCGTTGATCAGGAATTGTTATTAGAAAAAATAAAACTTTAGGGAGTTCTCAATAAGTCTCTTTCACTGTTACAATCTTATCTGTCAGACAGAATGCAGTCATGTACAGTACAAAATACGAGATCAAGTGAGAGGAACTTTGCAATCACGACGTAAAGACGTATTTTGTTCGACTCCGCTATCAGCTACAGTAAACCAGGATTTTACTAACTTTGCTATTCTCACATCATTCAGAATGAGTGAATTAACACCTACCTCAATAAATAAGTTAAAGGTCGCTGAACTGAGGTCTAAACTGACGAAACTGGGACTCGACACCAAAGGATCAAAGTCAATGCTCGAGGAACGCTTGTTAGTCGCCATTAATGGCGATGGAGCGAGGGAAGAGAATGGCTTAGATGATCAAGAGAATACAATTGAGAGTCAAGAGTCTTCTCAGGAAAGTCAGGACGAGTTCCTAAGTGACATAGACGTAGATGAATCGGCTAAAATGGAGAAGATAGTGCTTGAGAAAGCTAACGAACCTGAAGAGATTGAAGTAATTGGTGATGAAGACGAGAAATCTAAACCCCTCAGTGTCGAAGATACACCAGAAACCGTGGTAAAGGGCAAAACAGTTTATACACTAAAAGCTGATTTCAAGAAACTGGTAAACCGAGTGAATCAAATCGAAGCTAGCTTGGGTGAGACTGCAACTTCAAATTCACTGCATTACGCAACCGTGCAACAACTACAAGACCAGAACGGAAAACTTATCGCAGCCAACAAAGACCTAATGCAAAAAAATAGATTACTTGAAGAAGAGAAAGCAAGCCTTCTGACAGCCTTGCGGCTTATTAATGATGAAAAGAGAGGAAAGCCCCCTAAGCCCTTATCGTTGGAAAATTCTAATTCTGATCATACCCCAGTAGTACCCCAGTTGGCTCCAAGAGATCGGATCGACGATAATGACAGCGAGGGATGGAAAACCGTTGAGTCTAAGAAGAAGAAGAAAAAGAGGAAGGCTGCCGGTAATTCAGAAACTGTGAACCAACCGGATGCCAATAATAAGAAACGAAGAAACAGTAGCGAGGGTGATATGATGGTTAAACCAAAATACACGGTAATCATGGGTGATTCCATGATATCCAAATTAGAACCATGGAGAATGTGCAACCGCGACCATAAAGTAAGCATAGAATCATTCTGTGGAGCAACAACGGAAGACATGAAGGACTACTTGAAACCCGCGCTGAGAAGGAAACCAGACGAGCTAATCGTCCACGTAGGTACAAACAATCTTAGCTCTGAGGAGCCCACTAAGATTGCAGATGATATTGCTGATATTTGTAATGTTATCGAACGAGACTCTCCGACCACCAATATTGTAGTATCGGAGTTAATAGTAAGAACTGATAGTGAAGATCTAAACCGTAAGGTCTCAAAGGTCAACAAACGGCTACGCTCTTTTTGCAGATCACGAGACTGGGTATTTATATCACATAAGAATATTACAGGAGACTGTCTTAATTCTAAGGGCCTTCATCTCAACACGAAGGGAGTGTCATTTATTGCTAGCAATTTTAACAAGCACATAAGGTCAGACTGACCGACTATGGCCACTGTGATCAATAATGACTTGAGCTCTACTAGTAGCCAAAATACTCAAACAAATTTGTTAGAACAGAATATACATTCACTAGACACACTAGACTCAATTCTTACTGGCCAAGGAGAATCAGGGAGTACTGATAATTTCGCTAAAAATCCACCTCCTGCAGAAACCTCTAGGCTCCCTAAAACTAGGGGCTTTAAAATGGCCTCATTAAACATAACTAGTTTACCGAACCAAACACATTGAAGAGCTCCGAGCATTTATGGATGACCAAGCGCTTGATATTCTGGCAATAAACGAAACCAGGCTGGATGCTCTAATCCCTGACCAGGATGTCCATATCCTGGGTTATGAAATTTATCGCCGGGACAGAAACCGGTCTGGTGGTGGTTGTTGCCTCTATATACGCTCCAATATTGTTTACAAATCTCGATCAGATCTTGTACCTGAAGCACTTGAGTGCGCCTGCATTGAAATTTGTAAACCAAATTCAAAGCCATTTTTAATCACCACCTGGTACAGGCCACCAAATTCGCATATGGACATTTTCAGTGAATTTGAAACTTTTCTTGGTAGAAGTGATTGTGAGGACAAAGAACTTTTTATTTTAGGTGACGTAAACTGTGATTTGTTGGCTACCCCACTTGATCGGCATACCATAGCGTTAAATCAACTCTGCGATGTTTATCAGTTGTCTCAACTGATAAACAAGCCGACAAGGGTCACACCTACAACAAGTACCCTAATCGATATTGTTCTCACAAACAGTCCCGAGAAAGTGGTTTGTTCCGGTGTCATGCGTCTTGGCATAAGCGACCATGACTTAGTTTATGCTTACCGCAAAATCTCAATTCCTTCAAAAGTCGGTCACAGGTTCATTAGCTATCGGCAAATGAAAAACTTTGACCCCGACAAGTTTAAAGCAGACCTAGGAAATGTCCCATGGTTTCTATTGCAAAACTATGAAAATGACGTTGAATCCATGTGGTCACAATGGAAACATGATTTTCTAAAAATAGTAGACAAACACGCACCGATGCGTACTAGACGAGCACGTCAAAAGAAATCCCCATGGGTCAATCAAAGTTTGTTAACGAAAATGCGACAACGGGACCATCAAAAGAAAGTTGCTGTTAGAACTAATGACCCTAACGACTGGTCGCAATACAAAAAGTTAAGAAACGAAGTAAATAATTTAGCACGTCAAACAAAGGCAGACTATTATAAGAGCAAACTTAATGATAGCAACACGACATCAAAAGAAACGTGGAGAGTTATTAATGAGGTCACTGGACGGAATTCCAAAAAAGGTGAAGGAGTCATGAAAATTGATTTTGATAATAAGGAAATTACAAAACCAGCTGAAATGGCCAATGCGTTCAACAAACACTTTGTAAACATTGGCCCCAGTCTAGCTGAGGTAAATTTCGGCAACAGAGTTTCTGATGATTTTGTTCAATATTTGCCCCAGTGCAAAACCTCATTCTCTCTCCGGCACACAACCAGAAATGTTGTTCTGAAACATTTAAAAAAGCTATCTGCCTCAAAGGCAACCGGACTAGATAATATACCGTGTAAAATTTTGAAAATAGGCGCCGATACTGTTTGCGAGTCACTTACATGGCTGTTCAATGCGTCAATTTCACAGGGGATCTTCCCCTGTGAATGGAAACATGCAAAAGTAAGCCCCGTATATAAAAGTGGGACGCGGGCTGATACAAACAATTATCGGCCAATATCCGTAATTTCAGCTATAGCTAAGGTATTTGAGAGGATCATCTATGACCAGCTATATACTTATTTGCAAAATAACGGTCTATTAACTAATTGTCAATCTGGTTTCCGAAAGTTACACTCAACAGTGACCGCTTTGCTCCATGCTACGGACAAATGGTCGTTAAACATTGACAAAGGTCTGATTAATGCAACTGTTTTTGTAGACCTGAAAAAAGCTTTTGACACCGTTGACCACAATGTTTTGCTTCAAAAACTAGAAAGTTACGGCTTGACTTCTCCAAGTATTGCGTGGTTTAGATCGTATCTCAAAGAACGAAAGCAAAGGTGTGTGGTCAACGGTGAAATGTCAGACTTTGGGGTACTCTCCTGTGGCGTCCCTCAAGGAACAATTTTGGGACCCTTGTTGTTCCTGATATATATAAATGACCTTCCTGATTGCTTAAAATTCTCAGACACTCAAATGTACGCAGATGATACTTGTCTTACAATGGCAGGTTCATCATGTGATGACATTGAATCTAAATTGAATACAGACTTACAACATATTTATGAGTGGCTGAAAGCAAACAAGTTGAGTCTGAATGCTACAAAAACAGAGTTATTATTAGTAGGCTCTCGCCAGAGATTATCTCATGTGGCATGTCCAAATCTTGTAATTGGAGGCGAAAGCATCCCTAAAATAGCGTTCGTTAAGTACTTAGGGGTGCACATAGATGAAACATTGACATGGTCAAAACACATTGAGAAGATCTCTAAGCAATTATCATCTTCTATTGGAGCTCTCAAGCGCGTACGGCCCTACGTGCCCATGTCCTCCCTCAAGACTATGTACCACTCATTTATTCAACCTAAATTTGATTATTGCAGCATAGTTTGGGAGAGCCTGGGTACTGAACTCGCAAATAAACTCCAAAAACTCCAAAATAGGGCTGCTAGAATAATAACACAGTCTAGTTTCGATTCTAGCTCTGGCCCAATGCTTCACGAACTGGGTTAGGACAGATTAATAATACGCAGGCGCAAACTTTTAGCAATAGAAATGTTTAAGATCTATAATAACCAAGCGCCTGGGTATTTAATACACACATTTAATAGGGTTCATACACCATATAACACAAGAGGTTCATCATCAAAATTCCAACTGTCCCTCCCCAAAACGAATTATGGTAAAAAGCGATTCGGCTACAGAGGAGCACATATTTGGAATAATTTAACAGAAGATCTGAGGACTAGCAAATCGTTAAATACATTTAAAACTAAGCTAAATGGTCTACCTCCCTGCTTCTTTGACGCCTTATAATTTACTCTCTTACAATTACAATTACTATAGTATAATATATCGTACACGAACGCTAAAAGAACTGACTCTGGCGTTTTTAGCAGATTTTAATGAAATGTAATATCATTTAATGTTTATGTACAGATTTTTACACACGGCTTTTATGTAAACCAGTCTTAGTTACTGTTAAAACTACCGTGTCTAAATAAAGTTACTATTCTATTCTATTCTATTCTTCAAAGGTCAATCCTAGGGCTACTATTATTCCTCATCTATATTAGCGATATGTCAAATTGCCTAGATACCTCGACACGTACCATGCCTGTTTGCCGATGATACAAATGCGACAATTTGTGGCTCAGATGTAGCTGATATCGAAATGAAGGCAAACCGTGAATTACTGAATATTAACAACTGGCTACGAGCAAACAAGTTCCACCTTAATGTAGACAAAACAGAATTTAACGCATTCTAAACTATTTTGTCATTTTCTAAACTATATTTTCTCTGCAAAATCTACTAAAAAATGAACTTACTTGAGGGGACTTTCAACTGTTCTGCAATATACATTGTTTTGAGTCCTTAAAAAGATAAAGCAATGCTATACAACGCGAAGGGAAAAAATACAACCGTTTAGACCCAACTTGTCTGCTCTGAATTTCAGAGTAGCCAACTTGCCTGCTCTGAAATTCAGACCGGTACCCAACTTGCCTGCTCTGAAATTCAGAGTACCCAACTTGCCTGCTCTGAATTTCAGAGTAGCCAACTTGCCTGCTCTGAAAGTCAGAGTATCCCAACTTGCCAGTGTGCTCTGAAATTCAGAGTAGCCAACTTGCCTGCTCTGAAATTCAGAGTAGCCAACTTGCCTGCTCTGAAATTCAGAGTAGCCAACTTGCCTGCTCTGAAATTCAGAGTAGCTAACTTGCCTGCTCTGAATTTCAGAGTAGCCAACTTGCCTGCTCTGAATTTCAGAGCAGGCAAGTTGGATACTCTGAAATTCAGAGCAGGCAAGTTGGATACTCTGAATTTCAGAGCAGACAAGTTGGGTACTCTGAATTTCAGAGCAGGCAAGTTGGCTACTATGAATTTCAGAGCAGCCAAGTTGGCTACTCTGAATTTCAGAGCAGCCAAGTTGGGTACTCTGAATTTCAGAGCAGCCAAGTTGGGTACTCTGAATTTCAGAGCAGCCAAGTTGGATACTCTGAATTTCAGAGCAGGCAAGTTGGATTCTCTGAACTTCAAAGAAGACAAGTACGTCTATAATCGTTTAATGATTTGTTTTCAGCTAATTGTGTAAACTTTGATTTGAAATAAAGTGGATCACTCCAGATTTTAAAATCATGCAATTCCTGGTGTCATTGATTCTTATATTCAGGGATTTCCACTTACTCTGCAATGTCCAACGTCTTATTTTCATAGTAAAAACAGACAAACCATGCATTTTGCAATTACATTTGCAATATTTCGTAGACATTATGGACATAACGAGTAAAATAGATTATTTGTCATAGCCTTTAAAAAATGTCTCCTAAAAGACATGATAATTATCGACGTTTAGCAGAAAAAAATAGTTTGGAAAATGACAAAATAGTTTAGAATGCGTTATTTATGATGATTGGTTCGAGGAATCATCTCTCCGCCCTAACTGATGAGGAAATGCCTTCTTTAAAAATAGGAAATAAAGCAATTAAAAGGGTCACGCAAAGCAAAACAGTTGGTGTCGTGGTAGATGAGCACCTAAGATGAGAATGTCATGTAGAATACATAGCAAAAAAGATTGTCTCAGGGCTAGGGGCTCTAAAGCGGATGAGGCCATTCATGTCCCAAGACACATTGACAAAAGTTTGACTCATTGATTCAAACGCACATGGATTATTGTTGCGAAGTATGGGATACCTGCGGCCAACTCCTATCAGGTAAGTTACAAAAGTTTCAAAATAGAGCCACTAGACTGATTCTCAGGGCAGACTTTGATACCATAACAAGTGTTTAGGATGGGACAAACTAGACGAGCGCAGAGCCAAGCACAAAGCAATTCTTATGTTCAAAACCCAACTTAACCTGGTGCCAGCAAGCCTAACAGACTTAGTTGCTACGGTTGGAAGTTCTACCCATTATGACCTAAGAGGTTGCGATACAAGACTTTGCCTCCCTCAACCAAAAACATATCAATAAAATAGCAAGCAAAAGTGTCGTTTTGAACTTCCCGCGGCCTCTTCCATATTAGGAAAATTTCATATTCCATATATGGAAGAGCTGCCAGGACATTCAAAATGGCGGTTTCTAGGTCCCAGACCTCTAAATCGACACTCGTTGTTTGATATGACGGAATTTATGAAAAAAGGTTTTTCATACCACGGTGCAAAGACATGGAATAAGCTTCCAGCTGAATTGCGTGAGACACAATCGCTAGATTCTTTCAAAAACAAAATTAAGACAGTGGGCACCTTAGTGACTAGTAAGGCATAGGTTATTATTGTACAGTAATTATATTTTAATTTTTAATTTAATGATTAGTATAGGCATAGCTTTAGGATTATTATATACATAGCTAATGGTTTATATATAATATATATTCTTACTTCTAGGAAACTGTTTTTATAATAATGTAGTATATGTAATTGGTTGACATGGTTTCTATGGAAATCAGATCTTTTATCTGTTAGAGCTACCGGGTATAAATATTATTTTAAATAAAATAAGCAAACTTTCTTTGAAAGCTCAAAAACTCTATTTTAAATGTAAAATACTATATTTTCCTCTCTCTTAATCTTGGGAAGAAAAATAATTGGGAAAACTATTTAAAGAGACAAAGAAGGCTATTATATTGCAACACATTATGTTTTGTTGTGGATGAGCAGTTCTTTTGTTTTGCATATCGTATATACAATATGGTTGAAAAGGTAATTCTGGGATGTCCAATACATTATGGGTAACCAAGATGGCGCTGCCTTTTAACTGGTTTGGCCAGCCGAAATATCGTAGAATTATCAATATATACGTTGTTCGATCAGCTTTTCTGTAGTCCTTGGACTTGTTTACTTATTAGTATTTTTGGCTGATCAGATCTCTCCGCAAGATCCAACGTACCACCGACAGAATTGTCGTATACGGTTTTTGCTATTTTTTATTATTCGCCTTTTAACTCATTGTTTTACTTTATTTTTTGTATCTTAGTGACAAAATGGAAAAAAAACTAATCCAGTTTCCTTGAAAGGTTTTGAAAACTACAGAAAAACCTGATTTTCATAAAACTTTTAGTAATGAACTTACAGTGATTATAGAGATACATCAACACTCGGAAAGGGAAATATTTGACATGTTTGTAGAATCATATTTAGAGAAAAGCAAAAAGGGGGGAGGAGCGAGGGAATGCCAAATGAACGAACTAAGCGTTTGCGATTAGAACCCAGCCGCTTAGAGTGCATCATACTCCACGAGACAAATACAAATCACGCAGAAAAATTGACTTCACCACAAGACTTGAAATCGTGGAGAACGTTACTTGAGGCAGCCGAAATTAGAAATCATCAACCATCAGTTGATCTGTGAGTCCTACAAATCTTGACTGGCTAAAACGAGCTGAAAATGTAATGACTGAAGAATAATTTGCACTGTGTAAATTGTAATATGTTTTTGTATTCGTAGGTAAGCACTTCTTTTTTTTGTTTTCTTTTTTGTTTTTGTTTAGTTTTGCACCATTGCACTTGTAAAGTTATGTCAGTTTGTAATATAAATAAAGGCAGTTGTTAAAAAATATATGCCATTTTGTCTGGAACAGGGTCGCAAAAATACAATTTCTTGGTCTAGAACATGCAGGGTAAGGGTTTCAAGGGGTCAGCGGCACACCCCTATCCTAATTTTTAGGGAGTGTTTATTTTTAATTAAAACTCTCATACAAACTTTGTACTCCATGCATGGGGTGTTTTGTAACCTTATTCGTAATATTATGGTGAAGTGAAAGAATATCCATGCTGAGTCAGCTTAAACGGGCTCTAGTATATGATGTGAAATGGCCGTATGTGAATTGCTTTTCCGTTTTCCTTTTTAAAATCTCTTATGCATCCCTAATATATGTATCCTATCATATCCCACAGAAGATGGAAATCGTAAGAGCGATAAAAGGAAGGCCAAAAAAGGTAAACACATTTCCATATCGGGGCTTCTTTCCTGTCTATATACCATAATTTATTCAATTAGAACTTCGTATGTTAAGTAGTTGGAGCAAGTTAGCTAGTTAGTTATAATCTCGAGGATTCATCATTGATTGTTAAAGTGCATGTGAGCCCAATTTGTTTTATCATTAATATCGATTCTACATCCATCGAGTGAATAGTTGAATAGTAGAATATTTCTTGATTTGAGTGTTGCGTCTATGAGCTATAGAAGTTTCTAATAATGAGTGACGTAAAGCAGGGAATTTATTATTATACAAAAATGTATTGGTTGAGATAAAAGACCTTTTATCAACATCCATGTCGTATTTGAAACTTTACCAAATATTTTGTCTAAATCAAATAATAGATTCATTCCCTGTTTTGCGTCACGTCATTAGCATATTCAAAATAGAAACCTTTATAACTCATATACACTCAAATTAAAGAGTATTTTACTATTCATCTATTTACTTGATGTAGAATCGATTTTAATGATAAAAAACTAAAATTGTCTTCAAACTGCCTATTGTGGGCATATAATTTGCTTTACTGCATCCTGTTGTTATTCTGTAATCGTCGAATTACTAAAGGACTAAATTGATCAAAGGAGTGATTAAAGGACTTAGGTGGATTATAATTTGGAGAGGTAAGCGTTATATCATATCTGTAAGCAACGATTCGAGCGAATCGAGTCTTGTGAAAAGCGAGAACGAACGTTCTGCAACCAAATAAAGATCGTTTATTTCTGCATTTCACCGCTGTTACAGTACTAAACTGAACAAGAGCCCATCTGGGCTTTCACTCGGGCCACATGAGATTGAAGATGAAATACACTTTCATTTGAAATCCTCTTAGTAATACCAATGGGAATAATTATTAGCTGAATTTAGCAGTCTTTAGGAGTGGCCGGTAGCGCGGTGACTTTCATTCTCTGCTCCCCTAGTATATATGTAATTTAATATTTTTGTTTTTCTCGTATGTTGACCTTTTAATTTAAACACTACTTATTCGTTTAACACACTTCATTTGAGCAGTCATATATTCATTGTTTTGAACCCGAGAATTAACCGTACTTACCATACTTCATGGTCCCTTTCTTTAGTAGTGGGTTGTCGGTCAGGTGATTGTAAACTCTCGTCATTTAGCACAGAAAATGTATTCTGATGAATAGGGATCGGGTTGTCATGTAAGAAAGATGACTCTTGAACAAACCGATAAGCTTCAGTAGGTTGGGTAGTCTCGGAACACTGGAGACCTTGGTCTTTCATTGTCTTCTTTTTTGTATTCTTGATTTTTTTTTAAAGTTTGAAAGTCGAATCGCAGCTTTATTATATCCGCTTTCAACTCGCCATTTTAAACTTCTAGGTCAATAATACGTGATGACAGCATCTTGATTTCGGTCTTGTATATATTATCTTGCTGCACTAATTTGTTCTTGATTCGTGTTTTGATGTGACGAGAGTAAGAATTCATTACGCATATCAGTTAGGTGAGCCTCCATGTTACATGCATGGGGTGTTTTGTAACCTTATTACTCGGGCTGCTTGTGGCCGCACCGAGTCTTAAAATGCAAGTCGTTATTATTATTATTTTTTTATTTCATGTCAGACGGCTTCTGCGCATGCGTTAAAGGTCAAATTCGAACCAATCAGATTGCACTGTGCTGGTCACGCAAACAAAGGTTAGATTTCCTCAGGCGCGCTCAGATAAGAAAGTTCAAAGCTCAGACTAGGCGAGACAAGGAGATATCAATTTCAAATAGTCATTGTCAGAAATCTATTCCATCGTGGGCAATTATGCAATACAACCTAAATTTGGGTCAGGTCCATGTTTTACGACAGAATAACCAGAGTCTTTCTACTGGATTCGGAGAGCTCGAGACATTATAGAAGTCTACTAATATGGGGAAAACTGAAACAAAAAATGAACTTTGACGGCAGAAACCCTCATATTTGAGCCAAGCGGAATATTTACATGATCCGCTAAGATTTTTACAAATCTAATTAGTTAAGCAGATGTACGCAGTGTATGCCAACTGAAATGCTGTGCTCGTTTTCTGGTTACGGCTCAGTGGGGCAACTACACGAACAAGAAGCATGAACTGCCAGCAAAGAGAGAGGAATTGATCGGAGACGTTAAATTACGTTACTGTGAAGAGGATCAAAATTCAAGTTCTTTGAGACTGTCTTCTGCCGTGACTCGTGAGAGAAATTGGAAAAGATCTAGCTGTTTCATTCAGACACTGGCAAATTTATTGAAAGCTACGGGCTTACTTTATGAGATTATTATTCATTGTGGAATGAAAGGAAACAGGTTAGCTGAAAGTTAAGTTCGAGGTAGGCTTCGACTTTCATTCCGATTCAGTGCATATGTGCACGAAGGTGGAATGCTTTCAATAACACTAACAAAAGAACCAAAACGAAAGATTCAGTTACGTAAGTACTGTAAGTAAACTCTTTTAGATTTGAATACATTTCCTCTCAGTTTGTCTGTTAATGTACTTTTTCTTCTAATTATCGCTTTATTTAACATCTCTGTGATTTAGAGTATGCGTACCTCAGAATAAATTATTTGAAAGGTCAACTGAACTCTTGTGTCGATAAGCCCAAATGTTTTTGTAAAACAGTCTGTGAATTTGAGAAGCGGACTTAGAAGAGCTTTCTAATTAGGAATTACATGTTTTTCTTGCTATGAAATTTATGTTTCATTTCACATTTATTCATACAGTTTTAGCCGGACATTTCCCCGAGTTTTTGATCTATTTTCAATCAAATTCAAATGAAAGTGTATTTCATCTTCAAATTATCTCATGTGGCCCGAGTGAAAGGCCAGATGGGCTCTTTTCTACTTTCAACACACAGTCGCTAAACTGTACGAAATCTCCAAGAATAAATTCCTAATGTCCAAACTAACGGGAAAAACTGAAAGAGGAAATCCTTGTGAGAAATCGACATACATATGAAGCTATATAAGTTATCATCGACTATATGGGAGTCAAACATCGAGCTGCTATGAAACCGCTTGTGACAGTTTGTTTACGCACTTTCATGACAAACGAACGTTTCTACTTTCGACACAACGGTCGCTAAACTGTACGAAATCTCCAAGGATATATCCCTAATGTCCAAACTAAAGGGAAAAACTGAAAGAGGAAATCATTGTGACCAATCGACATAAATATGAAGCTCCAGAAGTAATTATTGAATACATGAGAACCCATAGAGAAAACCGATAATAATGAACACGGTATTAGTTTCACCGACATTTGTGGCGTAACTGAACTCGCACTACAGCATAGCTTGAAATACTGTACGAAAACTCCCGTTTAAAAATTTCCTGATGCCGAAAGGACCGTAGCATTTAAACAAGATATCCTTCTGACCAATCGACATACATATTAAGCTGTGAAAGTATGTTTCCATTCAATAACAGCCGATAGTGCAAACTAGTAAACTGCCACTAGTAAATTGACCTTGCGTACTTCCGCGAGTACTGAACTTTCTAGCGTCAAATGCATGTGTTACGTTTCCAAACTTTAGGACAAGAAATCTTCCATAGAATGTTCTATTTTTTTTACAGCTGAGAACTGTATTATTAAACATAAGAAATAAAACAATGGTGCCATTTGAAGAATTATATCATGTCAAAAGTGCAAACGAAGAAATATATATCTACGGACGCGAGCAGCTCGATCGTTTCACTTTGGTCAAACTCGGACTGTTTACGACTGGAACCTGAAGTTTTATCGGACCTGCAGACTAAATTGTAAACGTGTGGCCGTGTTCAGGCTAGTAAATCTAGCTAGCTAACCACAGGAGGTAGCGAGCTTCTTTAGTCTGAACAGTTTTTCTGCTCTGGTGATTAGCTAGCTAGTGGTCGGTGGAATACTTTGAAGTTCCAAGCTACCTAGCGAGGTAGCTTGAATAGAATCTAGCGCGCTAAAAGCCCATCGATGACAGATTTTAGTTATTTTAAGGTTTTGAAATGTACACAAATGTCAAGTCAGTGTTATCATCCGATCTAGCCGACTTCTAGCTCTCGCTACGACCACGTTCACTACTCGCTCCAAGGTAATTTCTCTTACCACGACAACTACCGGGTGTATTGTACGTCAATTGAGCCATCATGGATAACGAAGATCGCCAAACACCAGTCAGTAGTAGTTTTTCGCACAGTTTTAATATTTTGGTTGAAATTTCAATTGAGCACTTTGGCGGTCAATTATTTGCGATTACGAAACACTTGCGCCAAGGGCAGTTATAGACCAAATTTCTATCTTTTAGAGAGGGTCTGAATGGGGGGGGGGGGGGGGGGGGGGGGCGGGGGGGTGGGGGGGGGGGGGTCTACATGTCAGTTGTCAGTTAAAATTTTGGCCATTTGTCAGTTGTCAGTTAGCCCTAGTTAATCATTACTAGAGAAAATTTACAATGTTTGACCCACAAAAACCAAATTTCTCAGTTGTCAGTTATTTTTCGGTTGTCAGTTGTCAGTAAAAAAATCGTCATTTGTCAGTTGTCAGTTATTTTTAAGGCTGTTTGTCAGTAGACAGTTAACCCCATTCATGCCCTCTTTAGAGATAGAAACAAACCAGAAGAGGGAAAAACAAAAAGTAAAACCTACTAAGTTACTAGGTCTGAACAGTACTAATTTATTAACTAGCTGCGAGTTGCTGACAGATATCTCAAGACTCTAGCTAGCTGCACGATAGTAGTCTGAACATACATACACACATGAATAAGTAGTGTTTTCAATAAAAGATCAACTACTTTAATTTACATACGAGAAAACAAAAATATTAAATTACATACATGTATATATATATACTAGGGGAGCAGAGAATGAAAGTCACCGCGCTACCGGCCACTCCTAAAGACTGCTAATAATTCTTCCCTTTGGTTATTACTAAGAGGATTTCAAATGAAAGTGTATTTCATCTTCAATCTCATGTGGCCCGAGTGAAAGCCCAGATGGGCTCTTGTTCGTAATATTATGGTGAAGTGAAAGAATATCCATGCTGAGTCAGCTTAAACGGGCTCTAGTATATGATGTGAAATGGCCGTATGTGAATTGCTTTTCCGTTTTCCTTTTTAAAATCTCTTATGCATCCCTAATATATGTATCCTATCATATCCCACAGAAGATGGAAATCGTAAGAGCGATAAAAGGAAGGCCAAAAAAGGTAAACACATTTCCATATCGGGGCTTCTTTCCTGTCTATATACCATAATTTATTCAATTAGAACTTCGTATGTTAAGTAGTTGGAGCAAGTTAGCTAGTTAGTTATAATCTCAAGGATTCATCATTGATTGTTAAAGTGCATGTGAGCCCAATTTGTTTTATCATTAATATCGATTCTACATCCATCGAGTGAATAGTTGAATAGTAGAATATTTCTTGATTTGAGTGTTGCGTCTATGAGCTATAGAAGTTTCTAATAATGAGTGACGTAAAGCAGGGAATTTATTATTATACAAAAATGTATTGGTTGAGATAAAAGACCTTTTATCAACATCCATGTCGTATTTGAAACTTTACCAAATATTTTGTCTAAATCAAATAATAGATTCATTCCCTGTTTTGCGTCACGTCATTAGCATATTCAAAATAGAAACCTTTATAACTCATATACACTCAAATTAAAGAGTATTTTACTATTCATCTATTTACTTGATGTAGAATCGATTTTAATGATAAAAAACTAAAATTGTCTTCAAACTGCCTATTGTGGGCATATAATTTGCTTTACTGCATCCTGTTGTTATTCTGTAATCGTCGAATTACTAAAGGACTAAATTGATCAAAGGACTGATTAAAGGACTGATTAAAGGACTTAGGTGGATTATAATTTGGAGAGGTAAGCGTTATATCATATCTGTAAGCAACGATTCGAGCGAATCGAGTCTTGTGAAAAGCGAGAACGAACGTTCTGCAACCAAATAAAGATCGTTTATTTCTGCATTTCACCGCTGTTACAGTACTAAACTGAATTATCGAGGTTTACAATATATTAAATTATTCAAATAAATGATTAATTGTAATTTGATATACCGCTGAAATTGATAGAGCGCTGCTAATCTGCTAAACTTGCAATTCGAAAGGCTTGACTAAGCTCTGAGTACTTCCAGAAATCATTCATAGGCCTTGTTAGGGTTTGGAATGAGTTGTTATAATCGTGAGCTCCAGATATAATAAATCAATTCCTGAACCGATTAGTTTTACAAATATGTGGATAGAAAGGTTTACATTTCTTAAAGTGACAGATCTAGACGGACGAGTTGAGGGGTGTCCAATACTATAGTAGAACGATGCAATACAATAACATACAAAGCAATGCTAATGCATTTGTCAGAGTATTGGACAAGTATACTGAGACGAGTTAAATTATGAGGAAGTAGGTTATATAAGTTGTCTTGAGGATGATACATGATTTTACGGAACAATTTGCTACCAATTTCGGATCTGCGTTCAAAAAGACTTTAGTCCAGATAAATGGAGTAATTCTAGGTAAGATAGTTCGTATCCATGGATAATACGAATGGCTTAAGAGCTCTTTTCTGTATACGAAATTAAAACTACTCCACACATACGAATGCTTTCAGTCTGCAAAAGCAGACATGCAAGGCGTATTTAAGTGTCACATGATATAGAAGTGTCTGACGTGAAAAAAGTCACGTTGATATTTCATGATTAGCAAGAAGCAATCTCAATGTGAGGATGCTTTGAAAGTTTCTTCTAAACTTACTTATAGAACTGGGCCCTGTTTTTCGAAGCAAGTGTAAGCGATACCCTGGGCTTAAATCACTAACCTGAGGGTAAACTGTACAGATTACAATTACAGATTTAGCGCTATCCTAGGGTTAAATCACTAACCTGAGCGGGGTAAACTGTACAGATTACAATTACAGATTTAGCGCTATCCGAGGGTTAAATCACTAACCCGAGGGTAAACTGTACAGATTACAATTACAGATTTAGCGCTATCCTAGGGTTGAATCACTAACCCGAGGGTAAACTGTACAGATTACAATTACAGATTTAGCGCTATCCAAGGATTAAATCACTAACCCGAGGGTAAACTGTACAGATTACAATTACAGATTTAGCGCTATCCAAGGATTAAATCACTAACCCGAGGGTAAACTGTACAGATTACAATTACAGATTTAGCGCTATCCTAGGGATAAATCACTAACCCGAGGGTAAACTGTACAGATTACAATTACAGATTTCGCGCTATCCTAGGGTTAAATCACTAACCCGAGGGTAAACTGTACAGATTACAATTACAGATTTCGCGCTATCCTAGGGTTAAATCACTAACCTGAGGGTAAACTGTACAGATTACAATTACAGATTTCGCGCTATCCTAGGGTTAAATCACTAACCTGAGGGTAAACTGTACAGATTACAATTACAGATTTAGCGCTATCCTAGGGTTGAATCACTAACCCGAGGGTAAACTGTACAGATTACAATTACAGATTTAGCGCTATCCAAGGATTAAATCACTAACCCGAGGGTAAACTGTACAGATTACAATTACAGATTTAGCGCTATCCAAGGATTAAATCACTAACCCGAGGGTAAACTGTACAGATTACAATTACAGATTTAGCGCTATCCTAGGGATAAATCACTAACCCGAGGGTAAACTGTACAGATTACAATTACAGATTTCGCGCTATCCTAGGGTTAAATCACTAACCCGAGGGTAAACTGTACAGATTACAATTACAGATTTCGCGCTATCCTAGGGTTAAATCACTAACCTGAGGGTAAACTGTACAGATTACAATTACAGATTTCGCGCTATCCTAGGGTTAAATCACTAACCTGAGGGTAAACTGTACAGATTACAATTACAGATTTCGCGCTATCCTAGGGTTAAATCCCTAACCTAAGGGTAAACTGTACAGAATACAACTACAGATTTAACGCTATCATATCCTAGGGATAAAGTTACTCTTGCTCGAACAACCGGGTCCAGATATTTATTCCTTCTTACATCTGTAAATTTATATCCAATTATATGCGCTACATGTGAGCCAGTCCTATCTTTCGTCCTTTCTCTCGTAAATAGAAACCTCCAATTCCCTTCTCCATGTTTAATGCGACATGAATAACTTGTATCAATAAGGAAAAATTCACTCGTTCGCCAAGTATCGCGTTTATTCTGTCATCAGGAAATAAATACCATTTCTCTTCATCACCGTTTAACGTTCTCAATTTATTTGATGTTTAATGTTATTATTTCACTCTTTTTCTTAGCGAATGAAGAAGAACTGAACAGTGCGCTTGATGATGGTAATATTGGTGACATTACTGCCCTTGTCACTCCATACGGACTTGGGAACTGCAGCGTTAACTGTTTAGAAAAGTCGATGGAGGTAAGGCACGAAAATAGTGCAGTAAAGAAACTTTTACCCCTACTGGAGAACTCGTGAATACAAGTTTAAATGTATGTTTAGCAAGAGTTGTAGGGAGCTGTCAATCGGCTTCTGATCGAGCTTTTTATATGTTAATTACCCGCTTCTGACTTATCTCAGACTCAGTTCAAACACGCGCTCCTAATGATAGGATTTGCTCAATAGACTTCAAACCCAATCTCTAACACAAATCCGAACCCGAACCACAAAATGTACCCTAACCACTTCGAAAACAAGTCCCCAAGTTCACAGGTAAACAGAATAGAAAACAGTAGAGAGAGAAAATGAAGGATTTTATGGATTCCGAACCTTATGTCATCAAAGCCGCCAACGTGATAACCACTATTCATACTTCTGTCAGTAATGTTCATTTTACCGTGCGATGACGTAATTAGCATTATATAAGGTAGAATTAATTATGCAAGGTTGTCAATTCGCAAAGAGCGACTTAGAAGTCGACCCCACCCACGCTTCTTGCTGACTACTTAATTAGCACTCTGTGCTCCTTGTCACATTGCTGAACAGGGGGTCACTATCTCAATTCACCTTAATTCTAATGAAGTCAGCGGGTACTAAGCGAACACAGAAGGCGAACATCCACCCTCGAAGTGTGACAAATTCTCAGCTCAGTGCTTGATTAGTGCATAGTCCTTTAGCGGCCAAGGACAGTTTGGGTATCGGTTCCCGTCCCCCGCTCGTTTTGTTACCAGCTAATTTAGCCGGTAACAAAACGTGCGGGGGACTGGAACCGAGTCAGTAAAACTAATTCAATTAATAGCTAGTCAAAGTGAGCATTATTTTCCTAAAGAACAGATCAAACTTAGCTAGTCTGGAAAGTTTGGTGAACTTTGGCTCAATATTGACGATGCTATAAGGCATCAAATATGTCAATTTTCCCATAGAAACTCTCTTATCTTTTTATAATAACGTTGTCCCTCCAAAATTTTACAATAATGAATGTATGGTTTGGAGGGACAAAGAAATTTTAATTGCTTATAATTCACTCTTTTCACCTGGTGGCCATATTGGATTCAAAGCGAGGCAATCCTTTGTTTTTGCCAGGTTAGCCTCGCAGCGAGGGATAGTCAAAACGAGGCTCACCTGGCAAAAACTAAGGATTGCCTCGCTTTGAATCCAAGATGGCCACCAGTTGAATTCAGACAAGATTCACTTGGATCATGTCAAACTTGGCACACATGCTAATTTCAACATGCTCTATCATGTGATGAACTTTATTTTAGAATTAGAGTAATTCTGATAAACTCGGTCCCAGTCTCCTGCTCGTTTTGTTACCAGCCATCCTGTCCTTAGTAGCTCTAGTTCAAATGAGCCGAACCTTGTTCTGGTTTATTAAGGTTACCGGATACCTTTAAAACGAAAAAAAAAAATTCGCACAGAAATGTAGTTTTAGTAGTAGTGTCTCATATACCAAAAACTCCGTTCAATAAAAAATAATGTTGACCGAGAAATACCAAAAGGAAGTTTTTAACCGGAAGTAAAAGGTTCCGTCTGATTGACATCAGATCAATAAACACACGACAAGTGCTCACTCGCCCGTAACGACGGTGTGGGAAAAGCTAGCGCATATTAAAAAAATATTTCATATACCAATGTTTACGTTTATTGAGAAAACGTTTTCCACACACGATTCCATAATTCCATTGGTTGTTGGCATTATGCCTTCCAAAAGGCAAGCAGGATGCCCTTAGCTTAGAAAACAAAGAAAAAAGAAAAGCAAAACAAGGCCAAACAATGCATACGACTACATCCTCGCAAAACCCGAGAAGGGTTCGTATTTTCACTTTCAGACAGAGTGCCGAGTAGTAGTATAGCCGGTATTAAAATGATACCACCTCAAAACGGCAGGCCGCGACGTACATACATAATAAGAATTATGTATGTAGGCAAACGGGTCCGCGACGTATATACATAATTGGAAATTATGAATGTAGGTAAACGGGTTGCGACGTACATACATAATTGGAAATTATGAATGTAGGCAAACGGGTCGCGGCGTACATACGCAGGGACAAAAATACCACCTCCCAAGGAATCGGTCGGAGAACCACCCGACCACCCCAAACCTGCGCCGCCGGGGACCATACGAAAAAGGCGGCAATCGGCTATAACCCCAGGAACCCCAGGGCATCGGCCGGAGAGCCACCCGACCACCCCCAGACCCGCGCCACCGGGGACCATACGAAAAAGGGTGGTATCGGCACCGCGCCGCGGTAATCGGATAGGTCGCGACGAGGTAAACAACTGGTGTTTGGCAACCCTCCGCGAAACGGCAGAGCCCGGGGACGGCCCATAGCCCAGACAGGTAGTCGAAAAAAAAAAGTAAAACTGCTGCGCCACCGCGCCACCGCGCCACCAGAACCCCTCTAGGAACCACTTTCACCTTTCCTTCTCTCTTTCGTTCCTAGAGGGGTTTTTGCTTTTTCACTTCGCCAGGCCTGGCTTTGTCAGTTTGGATCTTGTCCTAACTGGTTGAGGTACAACCGGCGCTCCTAGGAACTCTATTAAGTACCCGTGAGCTCTACCCAAGCACCCGATCCAGGATTGGGCCATCCCTTCATGTAGGACGACACGAATTGCTACCAAATTGTATTCTATTGTATTGTATTGTGTTGCGTTCTATTGTTGTATTGAATTGTATTGTATCGTATTCTATTGTATTTTTGGTAAAAATTCGTGTCGTTCTACATAAAGGGATTGCCCAGGATTGACATTTCAACTATATTGACTTTCTGCCACATCGACAGACGCGCTACGACTAGTGTAGAGCGGGGAGCTTTTTACCCCACACTAACCGGTCTACCACAATATGGTCCGCCAGACTTGAACTCTAAGCTTGAGAGGCTCCCCTTTTCTCTCAAGCCCAGCGCCAAATCGTTGGACCACAGGTGCTAGACGATGACGTAGGGAAACAAAATCGCTTTCATGTCTCACCATATGGTAATTAGCAGCTGACGCAATCGCCGGTGACTCGCGTCTGGCGTGACTACGAAGAAGAATTAGCATACGACTCAGACACGTTGTTTTACGACATGGAAATAAACTCCTCGGTAGCTTTTTTCGAAGGAAACGTCGAACCTTACTCCACAAGGCTCCCTAGTTTTTTCCTCATCTCGGCTCGGATCTCGCCTCGGATTTGTTCGTTTTTTTTTTTGGGCACTTTCTCGCCGCCGAGCCTTTTGGCGAATGTCAGCTTTCATAACTGCGAATTTGTCGGCCTCACGGAGGATCGAAGCGAACTCCCCATCACTCACCGAGCCATCACGCTGACTGAGTTCACTTTGGACTTTGCTAAGATAATCGTCTGTTCGTGCTTCGAGACCCTGTGGCCTAGTCTCTTGGCTCCGACGGCTGTCGAGGCCGAAACGATACCAAGCAACCCCCCAAGGGCGCCAAGCGCCACACCAACTGGAAGACCAAGGCCTGTGAACGAGCTCACTAATCCGGAAGCCGATAGGACAACGGAGAGGCTCCCTGTGGTCACAGCGACCCCATGAACGATGCTGCGGACCCTGGCGTACATTTTACGGACCCCTTCGTAGTGGGTCGCCTGTTGTTCGAGGAGAGCCAGTACGTCGCATGCCCTCTGTAGGCGACAACTCTCAACGGACTGTGGTGGCTGAACCTCCGTGAGCTGAGGGTAAAGCGAATCGCTCGCCATAGCTCGATATCAAGCTTCGATGTCAAGCTTCAATACGTAGCGTAAAGGTCGACCACGAAAGCCAATGATGTCGCCTTTTTCGTCCCGAACGGTCAGGCGCAGGCTGCTCCGCAGACCCCCTAGAGCTCGGATGGGTTGAGGGTTTTGAGGAGAATATGTCGTTCTCGGATGGGTTGAGGGTTTTGAGGAGAATATGTCGTTCTTGAGAACCTCGGATTGCAAAGCTGGCCAGGACTTTCGATGGCTTTCCCTCGAGCAGCGCGAAGCCGGAATCAACGATATCGCAGTGGACATACGCTGTGTGGATATCTTAGAGCACCAGATCATAGGTTCCCACTTTGAGTGACACCCCCCCTCCCCTCTTCGTTACCCTTGACACACAGCAGAGTACAGAGATTTTTGCTGAACCGAATTGGTGCCTTGACCACTAGGTTCCAATATCCACTCGATAAGGGCCTAACAAACGCCAGAAGACCAGCCTTGATCCCAGGTTTGAAGTACGGTTGAACGCTTGCTATGTCATGGTGCCAGCAGGGTTGCTGCCTCGAAGGACCTCAGGGTTGTTACCCTCTCCCCCCGTAAACCACCAGAAAGTCGCGGATTCAGACAGGTTCCACCAACTGTTCTCGAGAGTGACCTCAATTAGTGAAACATGCCGGATTTCGAGAGGTTGATCAAAGTAGACCGTATGGTCGGCCGAGGTACAGGTGACATTTCGTAGTATTAAAGTATCAGTCACGCTTTAATACGATGCCGCTCGTTCTGAAAAACAAGAAGGGCTGGTTCGAGGATATACTCCGCCACTCGAAAGGCGTTGACTCTCCACCGGGACCTTCTAAGCGCGATGAGGCTGCGACCCTCACCAAGGGAAACGAAAGGATGGCAGCAGACCAAACAACAACCCTAGCAGCCTTCCGGAAGAAGTACCCCCATGCCGATCCTACTCGGTTCTATCCGGGAACAACTACAGATGGGGAAACCTTTACCACAAACATTCTGTTTCGGGCAGACAAAGACACGAGTTATAGGGTCTACGGCCCGGGTACCCACTACGAGAAGCCGGCTGACGTACGAAAGCGCATAGACGCTGCGCTGCGTGGGGACCACCTCCATACACAGGCAAGCACGCCTGCCTTCCCACCCGCGCTCTTGCTAGCCACCCCCACCCGGAAAATACGCCTCCCGCCAGCGTGGTCGAAGGACACTTTGGAGGGGAAGCCATTCGAGCTCCACAGTCTGGATATCTACGTCACCGACCACACATACTTCATCGTGTCAGCCCCAAACATATTCGCAGACCTCACCGTGCTCTATGGTGGTGGGGCGGGCGGCGGTCCCAGAGGGGGTAAGACAGCTGACGTGTATAAATGGGTCCAGGGACCTAACCCCGCCTTCTGGCCCCAGCAGGTGAATGCCGCGATGTTCCTCGCAACGGAGGGTTATGGGCCCTCAGTGGAGATGCTGAAAGTCCTTCCCAAGCGCGTCCCTGCCTTCCTTCGGTTCCATATTTACTACACCGCCAGGCGCATCCTACAGGAGATGGGTGCTGCGCTTACAGGGACAGCCATCTGGACGCCATGGAACAACCCCCACAGTATCCCCTCGGACACCGACTTTCGGTTCCGGAAGGGGCGTATGGGGGGCCTGGGCACCACATCCACATGGGTGCTGGCGGATAAGCGGTGGAACACAAACCCCACTTGGAATGACGATACGGAGCTCGCGGCGTACCGTAGGGGAGCCCCCGATGCGGAACTCGATGCTGGAAGGGCACGAATCTCGAATCCCGAGGCGGCTGAGCAGTGGAAGCGTTTCGTCCCTGCCACAGCCAACGCACACCCCGGGCTGACAGGCGCTGGTCGGGGGCGGCTGAACCAAAGCATCGAGGCATTCGTTTATTCTCTGTACGGAGCGCAGGCACAAGTCCGAGGCCCAATACTCGGTAGCTCCGGGCAGGCGAAGGAGGGCAGGCGAAACTTTCTCGTGCTCCTGGAAGACGCTATAGGGGAGCAGGACATCGCGGAGAGTATTAAACGATACCAGGCCGCTATCCAGGCCGCCCACACCCGGCTCGACTATGCGATTGCCCCTGGCACGTGGCTCCTCCCAACCAACATGGCTCTCGACCTCCATGCGGTTGTGGGGTATAACAATGACCTCCGGCTGGGTACGAATGACGACGTCAACGGGGAGAGTAGGAAAGCACCCATCCCAAACATGCGGGGGCGCCATCCGAAGAAGCGCCTTCCACATGCGGCGAAGCAACGTCCCGCACCTCCACATGTTGCTCCACACGTCATCCCACAACGACCTCCGGAGGGTCCTACCCACAGTGGAGCTGTGCTGGAAGATACTGCTCGACCCGACCTCCTCCAGGCATATGCCGATCTATACCTCCCTACCCCAGAGCGACAATCTCGGATCCAACAAGGCCTCCAGAGCGAGAATTTGGGTAAGCTCAGGAGTGGGGCTGGTGACAAAGACACATCAAACGCTGGGGAGAACGCTCTCCTGGCTGCGTTCGGATCTAAATACCGAATCCCACTCGACTCCGACGTAGTGGTAGGGTCGGACAGTACGCAAATCGGTACGTATGCGCTATCAAGCCTCCAGCTCGAGTACGAAGTCATCGAGGACGTATCTCTCGCCAGGCAGGCCCAGGCTACGTACGCCACAGGTACAGCCTTCCTATACGACCACGTCGTACACTTCCGGACCGTCCCGATAAACAAAGCCTCAGACACGCTTATCTCACAGACCGTCAATGTCCCACGTCGATCCTTCACCGGGCTGCTGCTCCTCTTTGTGGAGCCACACACCGTAGGTGCCCGAGCCAGCGAGGGATTTCAAAACCCAGTGGTCTCGCGACTCGAGGCGGACATCAACGGTATCCCCAATAGCCTCCACCCTAGCGGAATGCTACCGCCAGACTTCTGGGAGGCCGCCAAGGGTTGGGTTGCCAGAGGTGGCGATACGGACATGACCCCCGCGAAGTTCTTCAACAACCGCTTAACCATCGTTCTCGATTGCCGCACGGCAAAGGATTCCACCGTTCATGGGGACGGCCTAGGCGAGGTAGGGAGCGGGAAAGACATCCAGATCCGTATCCATAGAAGCGGAGGGACCGGCACTATTAACCTACATATATACTGTCTTGCCGACGCCCAGCTCTCCCTTCTGAACGGAGCCTTCCAGAGTGTAACATACTGAGGCATGGATGGCTTGGTAGAGCACATCCCATTTAACGCCCTGATCTCTGGGCCGACGAATTGCGGGAAAACCGCCTTCCTTGTGGAGCAGCTTCGTGGAGCCTTCCGTGGGAAATTCGACTACGTCGTATTGGTCTGTCCGACGTACGCCCACAACTTCCATGTCGTTTCGCCCCTGCAGAACAACATCGACGTCGCGCTGCGATTGTGTTCCGCCGTTTGGGAAGGAACCAACACCCTGCTGATCCTCGATGACTGCGCTGCCTCGAAGGACGTCAAGCGACGGACCGACAAACTCGTGGACCTAGCCTTCTCTGCCCTCCACATCGGGCTTTCCGTTTGGATGCTCTCTCGGCAGCTCAGTAGCTTCAGTAAACCCTTTCGAGAGAACGTAGCCACAGTCGTCGCCTTTTACACTGCCTCACAGGGCGATGCTAAGGTCCTCTTCGAGGACTACGGTGGAGGGTTGGGGCGGGACGAGAAAGAGATGTTGGTCTCGGAGCTCCGAGCCCACAAGTTCGTTCGCATATGCTTCTGCCTCCGCCACCCCTTCACCACCATATTAGAGTTACTTGCCCCCCAAGCATACCATGGAGGAGGAGGAAATCGCGGCTCTACTAGGTGAGGACGTCACTGGGCCACCAGCCCCCGAAGTCAAGGGGGTCTCGGCACCCGATGATCGACGGGAAGCGCTTTCTATTCTGGCTGCGACGGGCACAACGAAGGAGTACCTCGGGCAGTCTCTATCCCTAGGAGACATCGCTAGGCTGCCAGAGAAGAACGTAGAGCGGCTACATAGCCGTTATCAGGCCGTCGTCGCGAAGGCAGTCAGTGACTGCTTAGTCGATGGTATAATGCGGTTAGCTACCCGCGCAGTTGCGTACGTCGCCCCCTAGACGACCAACAAGAGTTGCTCAAGGACCTAAAAGAGGACCCCCTAGTCCGCAATGAGATCTGTGCTGTGGCTGGTCTGCTGTCTCTTAAAGCGGGACGGGGTGTAGCCTTGGCCAGTGCCTTATTACACGTAGCTGGCCACGTAGTCGTCCCAAGTGAGCACCCAATTGAAGGCTTACAGGCTCCTGTAATACGAGAGGGAGGAGGAACAAGTGGATCGCATCACAGCGGACCCTCCGAAGACTGTCCCTAGGGCAAAGGACCCATAGCGCATCGCTGCCAGAAAAGCACTGGCAGAAAGCAATCGCTGTGCTAGGGCTGCCCTCGCCCGCGAGGTGGAGCGCGAAAGGGAAGGCCAGCTCGAAGAGGCACCCGCCGAAGGCAGCTGGCCCAGCAGGCTCAAAGACGTGTCTGCCAACACCACACTCGCGGCAATCGGCGTAGGGGTGGCGCTGGAAGGTATATACTTCCAGTATAAGAGAACAAGCCAGCCGGAGTGCCGCCCACCCCAACCCTCCATGGACCCCAGTCCACCCGAAAAAGATCGCGTTGTGCCAAGGGTTTAGTTAAAGTTTCGACAATCTTGCTTCTCGATCGTACACTGCTCTGACTAGCATCAGCACTAACAATTTGGGAGCACGGAACTGGCAAAAGTTTGATCGGCTTTTCCCGTCTGTTGATGGCGAAAATAAATCCATCATCGCTGAGCATTTTCTTCTTCGCCAAATTTCGAAAATCTTATTCTTGCAGGCATTTTCAGAGGTACATGTATGTGAACATAGCATTTGCATGTTGGCGTTGAGTTTCTTCAACGAACGCAAGTTGTCTTCGGCGGCATTTAATACGGCGGGAAAACTGTCCACGCTGTCCTGTACAGCTTTCTTCTCATGTACAACTTTCTCCAACGTAAAGGTTTGTACGAGTTTACTGTAAGCTGCCCTGGTTTGATTTTCAGAAGCTCGTAGAGGCTTGACAGTGTTGAATCAGCGTGTAAGATAACTTGAAGGAGGTCCAGTAAATGAACAAGGAAAGTCTCGACAGAGAATATTGCGGCATAATTAATTGCAGTTGCAGAGATCACTTAGTGTCCTTAGTGCTTTACAGGTTTTTGACAAGTTACAGATGTCCATAACTGATAAATGTAGCCGAATCAGTTTGAGTTGCAGCTCGTTTGGTAGACCAATTAACGGCACTGATCTACCTCCAATTTTCTGTCGTAAATGTTTTTTGCATAAATGTACTTGCATGCCATTCTCAGCGTGGCCTTTGTAACATGATTTTCTCCGCGTGTAACAACTGCCGTGGATTGCCGTTGGAGCTTTTCCACCTCCTCAATCGCGTATTACACGAAGTGCTGCAAATAACAGCAGCCTGACTTTGTTTCTCAGCGCTAAACCTAGTCTCCTTAAACGTAAATCTTCGTAAACCTCTTCTGCTTTGTGCCACCTTGCAGATGATCTCGTACGACAGACGAAACATTTCACCCGAGCCATGTCAAATTTAAAGTGCATTTTACGTTACTCTATCAATGTTTTACACTGAATCAGTGAATGGATTTTTTTGTTGTGTTCGTCTTGTTCAAACTTGCCCACAAAAATTTCCCGCCAAATTTACAACGGGCGCGCGCGCTCTATTTTGTTTGTGTACCGCTGACATTTGTGGTTAATCTCGCGGGCATTAAGTTAGCGGCTGAAACGCTCGTGAGGCGGGGGAATGCTTGCTGCTGGGTATGCTGCGAGCCGCTGGCTGTGAGATGTCCAGAGCTTACTATAGCCCCTCGGGTTATTGGCATGGAGCGGCGCCGTTCCCAAACTCGCAGAAGCAGCAAAGATGGAATAGCAACACGGAGGAGCAGGTGCGGGAGTGGCTTGCCAGACAGCCTATGTGGCCTTCGCAATGTCCCAAGGCCGTATTGGACGGTGTCGAAGCCCAACGAGGTTCACCAAGCCGACCTGCTCTTCCTCCCACATGATCGGGTGGGGTGAAAAACGTACAAGTACGCTCTCTCTGTGGTCGATGTGGCAAGCCGGTACAAGGAGGCAGAACCCTTGACCACGAAAGATAGTGGAGAGGTGGCTGCGGCCTTCGAGCGGATTTATAGTCGTGGCCCGTTGACGTGGCCAAAGCTGTTACAGGTCGATCCCGGGAGGGAGTTCATGGGGCGTATGTCTGGAACCTTGGAGCGGCACGGCACCGAGATTCAACGAGGCGAGGCAGGCAACCACAGGGCACAGAGTATCGTAGAGCTAGCGAACCTGACGCTAGCTGAGCGAATCTTCCCGCACCAGTACGCACAGGAGATGGTCTTGGAGTCGCAGGGGCGAGGCAACACAAGGTCCACAGAGTGGGTTCGCCAACTGCCTGCGGTCCTGCGGGCGTCCAACAACGAGGTGACCCGGTTGACAGGGAAGGAGCCTTCGAATGCTGTGGCGGCGCAGCAAGTGGCCGCAAAAGCCCCTACGTATTCACGACCTGTGGGGTTCGCGGAAGAGCGACTGCCGTTCGATGCTCTCGTTCGATATCTGTATGCGGTTGGGGAGCTGGAGGGTGGAATCTGGCGGGCGACTGACCCCTTGTAGAGCCTCCGGACGTACATGTATGTTATCTCGCGCTGTGCGGTGTCTTCGGGGCAGCCCGTGCTGTACTACTTGGGAGAGGGGGCGCCAAAGCGGGGCTTCGTACGCGAAGAGCTTCAACAACATTTTTCAACATTTCAACATTTCAACATTTTCAACATTTCAACAACATTTTTATTTGGTCATTCCAAAACTTTATACATGATAGACTGGCCCGCAGGTAGCATTAACTAATCTAGGTGAGCCATAGTCTTCAAAATTAACAAATTACAAACAGGTATGATAACTTAACGAAGAGAGATATATAAGGGGAGAGAAAGAAGAATAAATAAGTGAGTAAATAAATAAATAAATGAATAAATTTGAGAAATAATTAATTATGTACATGAAGCGAATTCTAACAATTGTGCCTATTTTTTATACTTAAATGATTTGAGTTTTGAAATAATAATGGGTGTGTCAATATAAGCATCTTCTTTCTTAAGAATGTCAAATAGTATTTTGTGAAATTCTCGTTTGAATGCCTTTTTTGATAGTTGTCTAAAATCGCATGGTATCTCATTCCACAGTCTAGCGCCAATTCTTGAGAAAGCTTTTTTTTTGTACTTCAAGTCTCGAACCTTTGATGTAGAAATTTTTAGATGTAGCGGATCGTGTATTATAAGAGTGGATACTGGAAGTTTTCAAAAATAAATTTAAGATATTTATTGGTGCTAAATTGTTGGTAATATCATACATTAAATTAGATACTGACTCACAATATAAAAAATTCAGTGGCAAAATATTTGCATCAATAAATAAGGGAACTGCATGCTCATTTCTGTTGGCAAAATACATAAAGCGGAGTGCTCGCTTTTGGAGGATTAAAATTCTGTTCATGTCTGACTTACACGCCTGACCCCAAACAGTTAATCCATAAGTTAAATAAGGGGCAATTAAGGACTGGTAAATTTTCAAAAGGTATGTAAGGGGACAAAGTGTCTTAATTTCGTGATTAACCCAACTGTTTTACTTATTTTAGTTGCGATATAATCAGTATGGTGTTTCCACGAAAACCGTAATGGTTGAGTTTACCGAGCAAAATACTAAGGTCGACTGTGTCAAATGCTTTTATTAGATCTATAAATACTCCACACGAAAATAAACGTTTATCCATGTTGGTCTGTATAGCGTTAACAATATCAAGAATTGCATGTTGCGTTGAGTGTGCTTTGCGAAAGCCATATTGAGATGAATACAAAATATACTTTTCCTCAATAAATGATTTCATTCTTTTGTACATCATTTTTTATTTTTTAAAATTAAAATTAGATAATAAAGATATTGGTCTATAATTATTAGCGTCGGTCTCATCCTCCGTTTTAAATATCGGTATGATTTTTGACATTTTAAGTTTAGAAGGATACGCTCCTAATTCAATAGATGTGTTGAAGATTTTCGCTAAGATATCACCTATGGTGTTACTTGCAGATTTTAATAGTTGCGTAGGGCAAGAGTAGAGGCCATGAGATTTATTGTTTGGTATAGATAAGATTTCCAATTTTACTTCGGCTGGTGTGATAGGCTCAAAGAGAAATGAAGTATCGGGCGATTTAGATTTACTAAGAAAATTATGGTAATGTTGTTGAGCTGGTGGTAATTTATTTGGTAATTTATGTCCCACTGATGCAAAATGTTCGTTAAAAATATTTGATATCCGTGATGGATCTCTAGTGATTTTGTTATTGTTGTTAAAATCCTTAAGTGCACAGACTGATTTAAATTTCTTTGTTTTACGATTTAGTAAATTATTTATTCCTTCCCAAGTTTTTTTCATATTCTTTAAATTAGCTCCAAAATATTCATGAATTATTGCTTTTTGCTTAGCCGTGTTAATCTTCAGATTTTGTTTCTATAAAATTTGTATTTATCTTTGTCGCCGGATGCATATAACTTATTTTTCTTTTAATTGAAACTCGTATTCCTTTAGTTGTCCATGGTTTAGAAAGTTGTTTTAATTTACGATGTGAAATCGCCTTCATAGGTGTATGTTTGTTAACAATTTTGTTGAATCTATTGTAAAAAGAAGAAAACAACTTATCTAGGTCATTAGCGCCATTTAAAATAATGTCACTCCAGTCGATTTGAGAAAGGTCGTTATTGAAACAATCGGCGAAAAACCGCGAAAAATCACGTGTTTTTTGGACCTTAAATTTATCTCTAGCTGATTTCATAATGCAGAACTTGGAAAAGTGATCACTAATATCAGAAATTATATTTCCACTGACCATAACTTGGTCAGGAGTGTTAACGAAAATGTTATCGATAAGAGTCGCTGAGGTATTGCGAACACGTGTTAGCTTATCAACTGTAGGAATGAGGTAACAGCTTTCTAGGGACAAAAAGAAATCATGACTATAGCGAGAAGTTTCACTTTTTAAAAGATCTATATTGAAATCACCCATGATGTAAAGAGGCTTTCCGGTAGAGGTTATTTTTTCTATTGTCTCTTCAAAATATGATTGAAATCGCTCTGTAGAATTATGTTGTCTGTAAACGATACCACAAATTTCTTTTTCTTTTGAACAAAGGCAATTTCTATCCACATTGCTTGAAATGCTTCATTAGACACTCTCTCTAAGACCTGATAATTAAGTGATTCATCAATGAACATACCCACACCTCCCGAAGCTAGTGGTGTGGGCACATGTTCAAAATCATAACCAGGTATTTTAGGACAACATGCAAGTACATTTGAATTGGAAATATTTGTTTCTGTGACTCCAATAATATTAAAGTGAAAGTCGAGCTCTTCTAAAAGATGAGTTTGAAGATTTTCCAGATTACGATTTAGACTTAATACGTTATTATGAAAAATCGAAAAAATACCATCAATTTCATTTATTGTAAATTTGTTTTTTAGCTGCTCAAAGCTATGTGGGGAAAAATATCAGCTTTGGATGCGTTGGTTCAGAAGATTATTATTGGAATTTAAGTTATCATCTAAGATTGTGTTCAGGCTAAATAAGTCTAAATCATATAAACCGGACAATTTGTCTAAATTTCGTTTAGTTTGCAGATCAGTAGAAAGAGCTACAGGTGGTGCCTAGGGGTACGGAGCTACCGCCGAAGGGCATCTTAATAGTGCCCCGTCGGTAGGCTATATTCGATGGGCTCTGTATGGATCCCATCCGGAAGCACTCGCCTCTTGTCGTAGTAGGCCGAGAGCCCCAGCTTCTGCTGCTCGTAAGTCGCCATTCCTTCTGGTGTCAAGCGAAAGCCTCGGTTTTCCGCTCGGTCGAGGCTGCCGTGGAGTGCTGCCTTGTATCGGTTCCACGAGATGTCGTTGTGCCGCTTCGATATACCCTTGGAGGAGCACTTCCGATTTTCTTCCACCTCATCGATGCTGTCCCCTGAGATGGCGATGTAGGCGCTGTCCGTATCCATCTGGATGTATTCGAAGTCCCGTTGATCGACGTACTTGTCGACGAAGTCGTAATAGTACTCGAGCATGCGTAGCTTCGCGAGTTGGTAGACCGCGATTCCCACTTGGAACGGTCGCTTGATTCGGATCTTGGGTTTGTGGCTTTCGAGCTCATATGCGGCACCGACCGCCTCCAGGTCCGCGAACCAGGCGCTGCGCAGGGCTTTGTACACAACCCGCTCGTCCTTTGTGTAGGTGACGTTCGTTTGGCGTTCCAGAGCCTCGATGAGTTTGCCGTAGGCGCTGTTACCGAGTAGCTTGAAGACATCCGCCAGCAGGGCTTTGCTCTTGTCCGCATCTCCTGTCCGTCTCGCCTCGGTGACTTGCTCCATGAACCACTCGAAGACCTTTTTCGGTTCGTAGTCGATGGTGCGGTAGACAGCGGTGAGGACCGCCCCGTGGTCGAGTTACCAACGTAGGAGGGGGCGTAGAGCAGCAACCTCTGTCCAGAGAGGCTCCCTACGAGCTTCTTTCCATCGGGTCACTTTCGACCTGTATCTCGAGGTAGGTCAGCATTTCCGGAGGGATCGCTTCCTCTTGCCTCTGTTGTAGGAGAAGGGAGGCATTTCCTAGAACTTCGACCACAACGCTCTGGGGATCTCGATGTCGACCTCTGCGTACCCGAACCACGACCACGCCCGCAGGCACGTCGCGATCCCTTCGGCGTCTGGGCCGGGTTCGCCGTAGTGTACGACCCTTCCTTCGCCGCAGGGCATATCCTTCGCCATCGTACTCAGATAGAGAGCGTTGGCGTCGTAGCCTAGGATCTTGCGGCAGAGCTTGGTTTGGAGGAACTGATGGCTGCGGATCTTGGTCACCCCGGCTTCATGATACCGGGTGAACACTATGCTGGGACCTCCCACGACGGCACCCTTCAGCATGTGGTAAGCCTCCTCCCTTGGGGCGTACAGCTCAGCCCCACGCTCTACGCTATCCCGAAAGAGGAACTGTAGGGAGACCCCAGGGATAGACACTGCGTCTTTCAGTATGTCTACTCCCTTCTCGTGGTAGAAGCCACGAATCCTCTCGAGGGCCTCGAGGAAGGGGGCTACATACAGATCGGTGTAGTACCGTAGCCAGTCTCGGAACTTCTCCATCTTCTTCTCTCGAAAGGTTCGCTGGCAGACCTTCCACTCCGCTAGGGATAGGAGGTAGCTACCCTTTTGCTTCGACCACCACGCAGGGTAGTCGGGTAGCCCGATGTGGTCCCGCTTGTCGGGGGAATCGAACCACTCATATGGCATGAAGCTCATATGGCATGAAGCATCCATATGCGGTGACCCAACGCTCGTAGGAGGTGCCGGGCCCGAGGTAGTTCATAACGTCGAGGAAACGGAATTCGGAGGTGAGGAGGAACATGGTGGAGTTAGCTTTCTTTGCCACCCTCGCTTTGGCACACGTGTCAGCAATGCATTCGACGAAGTGGTTTCGGATGAGTTTCATATCGTACCGACCAGAGTTGAAACCCAGCACGGGAACCTGGTCAGACCACTCATCGATTTTCGTCTGCTGTTGCTTCGATAGGATGAGGAAGGCGAAAGCGGCGGTCCTGGGGCAGAACTGCTCGACGACGACTTCTCGGATCGCCTTTGCCCTTTGCTGGAGTTCTTTGACGAAGGCGGAGACGAGGTCCTTGGGGTTGCGTCGGAAGATGTGGGTTGGTGTGCGGTCGTGTGTGTCTGCTACTGACACGGATATGGGAACATGTACGTTGTCGAAGGTCAAACCGTCTGTCGGTTGCCGTCCCTTTGCCCCATCGAGGTAGGCCTCGAAGTCGTACACTATGGCATGTGGGTAGGATGTTGGTGTTGGTTTTGGAATGGGCTCGTTGGACTTCTTCGTGGAGCAGCCCCAGGCCTCCACTACGGTATAGCCTACCTTGCGTAGCTCTGCCGTTCTTTGGCAGGTGTTGCGGTACAGGTCTGTGCCCTGAGGGAAGCATTTGGGACAGCCGTGGTAGTAGCAGCCATGGAACTGGAAGATGGTTCGGGAAAGAGGTTCGTAACTATCGACAGGGGCTCCTTCGATCCAACGCTCTCCGCCATGCCCACAGGCTGCGTGGTGGATGTGCTTCTGGAGTGCCTCCGACTCGCGCTTGAGCCAGCGTAGGGAGGCTTTGCTAGCTGTACTCTCTGGCCAGAAGACTTTTTCGTATGCGGACTGGGGGGCTGTGATTTTTTCTCCTAGGCAGACGATCTTCGTTTCGCCACGACTACAACGATCCGCATGGCGTTGGAGGATAGAAGCCTGCATGAACCGTTGCTTATAGTCGTTACAGACGTAGATGTGTCCTAGCTTGCGAACGTTCTTGATGTAGAAGGCGTGCCCATCCCAACGCCCTATCGACATTATGCGCTCGTAGCGGGCCGCATGCCGTACGAGATGCCAGGCGCCGTCCTCCGTAGGTTCGTATACCCGAATGCCTACCCCGAAGTGGAGCTCGACCTTCTCCAACTCCCCTAGCGAGGTCTTGGGGACATCGGGTAGGGGTATCGCTCGGTGGTAGAAGCTCTGTGCGAGTTTTCGGGCCTCGGTGGTACACCTGTCTACGCGTGCCCCTACGTACACAGCGAGGCACCGCCAAAGGAAGAGGTTGTCGTTGTGCTGGTCGAGAGCAACCATCCCCTTCTTCTGACGAAGCCAGTTGGGAAGTGGGCCTGTCCCCAACAGTGGCTGTTGATCGAGAACGATCTTCACATCCACATGGATCCAACGCAGGAATGCCCACTGGGTGTTGGGTCGCTCGATGTTGTCGGGGTTGAGGCGGGCGCTCTCCTTGTCGGCAACCCACTCCTCCGCCTCGCCTAGTGTATGTATCCATGGGGAACCTGTAGCTGTCTTGGAGAAGAGCATCACGTGCCCGTTGGTGACGTTGCGAATACGATAAGTGTAACCGTACCGTATGTAGAAGCTCGTTTCTACGTTTTCAGTCAACTTCGCCATGATCCGGGGTGAGAAGTCCTCTGTCACGCCTTGGAAGAAGCGCCACTGAATGGTGCGCCTGCCTATCTCCTCCCCCTCGAGCATACCATCCCTCTCATCGAGAATGGTGTCTGCCTCTCGAGCGAGACTCCGTGCCAGTGGCTCGCTACGAGGTTGTTGAGTCTACGTGTGATTTGCTGTAGGTGAGGTGTGTGGGTTTGGGGTTTGGTTCTAGCCTGCGCCACAATAGCTTTCGCCCGTAGACTTGCTGTGACCTCATCACTCAGCTGTTTGACTTCGCGGATACGTTGGGCGCGTTTATGGGGGTTTTCGAGGTCCCCTCGAGTGGCTGGGAACCTCCCCGTTCGATCAGCCCATCTGATCCTCTCTTGCCATTCGGAGGCGCGAGCCTCAGCTATTGCCTGGAAGAGACTTGGTTTGTTGTGCCTCGAGGTACCTCGAAGGCCGTACTGCTTTGCTTGTGTGCGTAGTTGCTTGAGGGTAGCCATTATCTTTGGCTTATACCTATACATCGCCTCTCTCTAAATGGAAATTGGGATTACCCTAGTTAGTTCTCGCAACACCTTCCGGAACTTCGTCTTACTCTTCTCTTTTTCGTTATAGAAGAGCTGGCGGTGGGGTCGTCCGCACTTCGCGCAAAGCCTGTAGCTCGTACGGCAGCCTCGACCGCACTACTCGCAGGGGGTGTGTGAGGTGCTCCCACCTCGTATCTGGAAATTATGCTGGGCGCAGTAGTCTGTCTTCGACCGGCTCCTTACGCACCTCGTGGCCTTTCCGAGCATTAGCCAGTCGCAAGTACCTTTCTCCATCCTGAAGCATATACCGTAAACATTCCATCCTCTAATTGCCCCTTTCCCTACGTAGACACTTGGGATTGTCTATGTACATCGCGACCTATCCGATTGCGCGGTGCTGATACCACCCTTTTTCGAATGGTCCCCGGCGGCGCGGGTCTGGGGGTGGTCGGGTGGCTCTCCGGCCGATGCCCTGGGGTTCCTGGGGTTATATCTGATTGCCGCCTTTTTCGTATGGTCCCCGGCGGCGCAGGTTTGGGGTGGTCGGGTGGCTCCCCGACCGATTCCTTGGGAGGTGGTATTTTTGTCCCTGCATATGTACGCCGCGACGCGTTTGCCTACATTCATAATTTCCAATTATGTATGTACGTCGCGACCCGTTTACCTACATTAATAATTTCCAATTATGTATGTACGTCGCAGACCCGTTTGCCTATGTATGTACGTCGTTATGTATGTACGTCGCGGCCTGCCGTTTTGAGGTGGTATCATTTTAATACCGGCTATACTACTCGAGTGGTCCACATCTGAACATAAAGAAGAATTGATAGGAGCCAGCCGAGAGAATATTTGTTTCCTAGAAAGCTTAGATGGAAACGTAAAGTCTGACGGTTACTCTGAATCGCTTGAAACCAACACCACGATCTCGCTATTGCCGTACTGTTTCAACCGCCTGCAAATCGCTGTTTCCTCGACTAACCATGCTGGCATTCAAGGCGTCTCTAGAAACCTAGAACAACCAGCTATATTAACATTTTCTCGATTGCGGCGCGTAGCTTTGTTCGGAAATCAACATTGGCGGGAAATCTTGACAGATAGGTGAACTGTGATGAGAAATGATTGGCCAAGAGCTCGCTAATTGTTGGAGAGGCGGGGCTTCAAATTCACGCACGACAGACGGCTATTTTTAAAACGCTATTTTCTATTTTCAACCAAAATAAAGTTTTAAAAAAGCTCCCACTCAAGAGAAATTTATTCGATTTGTTTGAAATTTTCACAAAATGTCAATTGATATCTCAGCTGCAAAACTGTGTCGGGGAATTGGAAAATTGTAAAAAGACAGCTCTTGACGGCGTTTCCCTACGGAGCCCCTAAAGGGCCATGCTTTTATATATATATTTTTTCAGACATTTTTTGCCACCTACGAGCGTATGTGGCATTTTTTGCCACTCACGAGCGTATCTGGCATTTTTTGCCACTTACGACCGTATCTGGCATTTTTTGCCACTTACGACCGTATCTGGTTTTCAATGACATTTGATTGACACTTGTAAGGAAATAGCAGTTATGGCGCAATGAAGAAGTGTTCAATTCAATTTTATAACGCGAACGAAGGACTTGATGGCCATTTGACCCACCAGATTTGGCAAAAGTATCTTTCAACTTCTTGTAGTTTATAGAGCTATTAGTAGAAGTACTGCGATAGCTTCAAGGGTGTCGGAAAAACGAAAAGCGAAAACGAAGACCGAAGAAGAACTGAAGTCTTGTGAATTGGCTCCCCAATTCCTTGTAAATGTATAAGTGCCGCTTCGGGTGCTCGGAAAATATTCTAAGTTCCAAATTATTCATAGTTAACAAAGGGAATTTTGTGACGCAGTCTGTGAGGTTTTTACACCGAGATAGAGCCGAAAAAATTAAGACCGAAGAAGAACTGAAGTCTGTTGTGAATTTTTCCGTGTCGAACATCGTATATTTAAGCCAGAATTTCCTGCTGGAAATTTTGTACGGATTTCCTAGAGCTTTCAGAGAGTTTTTATTTGGTGAAAATCAATGCAGAAATCCATTTTCTAGCCCAAATGTTTGACCTACTGTTCTTCGTTTTTCCCTAAGGGTCATTTTGGATGGCTTCCTTCGCACCGAAGGTCAAACATTTGTAACAGACAGAAACAAAGAAGTTGATTGGTTGATTTTGACTGATGACATGTCAGACGACACTGAAAATGAATTTATAATTTTGGGGCGTAAGGTAAAATCTCTGAAACCTCTAGGAAATCCGTACTAAATTTCCAGCAGGAAATTCTGGCTTACACATACGATTTTCGACAGGGAAAAATTCACAACAGACTTCAGTTCTTCTTCAGTCTTCGTTTTTCCGCCTGGGTCTTCGCTCTTCGCTTTTCCGACACTCCTGAAGCTATCGCTGTACTTCTACTAATAGCTCTATAAACTACAAGAAGTTGAAATATACTTTTGCCAAATCTGGTGGGTCAAATGGCCATCAAGTCCTTTGTGCGCGTTATAAAATTGAATTGAACACTTCTTCATTGCGCCATAACTGCGTGCTATTTTCATTACAAAGTGTCAAATGTCATTGAAAACCAGATACGGTCGTAAGTGGCAAAAAATGCTAGATACGGTCGTATGTGGCAAAAAATGCCAGATACGGTCGTAGGTGGCAAAAAATGCCAGATACGCTCGTAAATGGCAAAAAATGACAGATACGGTCGTAAGTGGCAAAAAATGCCAGATACGCTCGTAAGTAGCAAAAAATGCCAGATACGCTCGTAAGTGGCAAAAAATGTCTGAAAAAGATATAAAAAAGCATGGCCCTTTAGGGGCTCCGTATTTCCCGCATATCTACTCTGATTATTTTTCGCCTTTTCACGGAGAGCATGATAACTTTTGAACGAAATCGAATTTTGAAATTCCCCGACACACGGTTTTGTAATACGATTCCTCTGAAATGCGACAAAGCAAACAGATTTTAAAACTTTAAAATATTTTCGAAGTCGGAACTTCTGAAAGCCATCTCACTAGATCGGAGAAACGGAATGGTGGAAAATTCGAGATTTTCAAAGAACTCAAAACTTTTTATGTATTCTTGTAGCCAATTTTATAAGTTTTAAAATGATACATGGATGATTTATCTACGATATTTCCTCAAGGCTCTACATAATTTAGACTGGAAACGCACCCTGAAGGTATCCGGTAACCTTAATCGAAACAAGAGGCCACCCTTAACTCGGGCCACCCAGGAATATGTGAATACATTTAGTTTATGGAGTTCTGTTTGTTGCCCCATTTCAGACCATGTGACCATGATAGTTCTCCAGAGGATTCAGTGCTTTGTTTTCCAATTATAGAAATTGGTACATTTCCTCTTGGGTTACAAAAAAATTAACAAAGCATTACTCAAAGGCCAAGAAACACAGGATAAATTAGGATGCGCAGAAACTCAAAGTGCTGCTGAAATAATATCTAAGCAACATATTTTCACTCCTGTCATAGCTTTGTATACAATATCAAAGCCCTTTTTAACGATGGAAACTAAAACCATTTCAAAATCTTAGCACTTTTATATAGCCACCTAGGCACTTGAAGTACAATTGCATCGAACAACAAAGCCTGTACCAGTGTGAGATCTGAGAGCACACACACAAGCTCCTGTGTATGTAACCAAAGTGAGCTTTTACCCCTCACCGATGGGCAACAAACATCCAGGTCGACCCCTGGGGGAAGCCACAGATACATGCAATATTTACCCACCTATTTACAACAACAAAATATTTTAAGGTAGCGGTCATTATTGCGTTCGACGAAGGAGAACGCATACTAATCTTGCAGTGGACTCCCTGTGGTCATGTGTGGGCTACCTGTGCTTCCCCAGGCGAAAGAAATCGAGATTCGTGTATGTCCTCATGTGTGTTTGTACTTTTTGGATTAAATATCTCGGCCGGGGAACTGGTAACCATACGTACACGATGCGAGCGGCCATTTTGGTGAATGCCATCATGGCTTCTGTTTTGTTTCGCGATCGGTTAGTTACTTGCCTTATTTTCCGACAATGCAATGCAATGTTTCAAAGGTTCGCAAGTACAATTGAGCAAAGCCTGAGGAAAGTGTGTAGTACATCTGGAGGACCTTGAACATTCAACTCGGCCATAATTATTTATTTATGCTGAACCCGAGTGAATGTATGCTGTTGGCTTGCTCGCTGCATTGAATTGTGCTGTTCGGTTTGGCGATACCAAAACTGCAAATGGTCAAGATGCTATAAATCGTACCTGAAGGCTGAAGAGAAATACATGGATATGAATATTTCAGTGTGAGTTGTGAAGAAGCTTTTTAAATACTACACGTGTGCATCGTGGTGGTTTAAGTCAAACATGGTCTGTTTTGTCGGCGCGGTGACGACACCAGCGAAGTTGAACAGAGAACTGAGTCAAATCAACTCACCATAATTTGTAAACAACCGAGTGGATTCTGTTGGCTTGCTCGCTGTACTGGATTCTGCTTTTCGCTGTACATACAGATACCGAAACTACAAACAGTAATATAACCTGGCTGAAGAGAAACAAGGTCTGAGTTTTCGAGATACCCGTAATCGCCGTATCTTGTGTGAGTTACGACACTGTGTACATCTTGGTTATACAAATTAACGGATTCAAATTAACGGATTCAAATTAACACTACATTCAGACAGAGAGTTAATCTATACCGACACTTTGATATGCCAAGGAGCTGGAATATCAACACAGTACAAGGTGAGGGAAATTTAAAGTACTGACTTCATTGCTGTGTTCCTGAATTTCTAACAGACCTGAAACAAGGCTGATCAAAGCGATCAAAGCCAGGACTCGGCTACCAATTGACCATAAATTATTCTGGAACTAACAATGGCGCTCAATATTCTGCAGCCAACCTTGTTCTCACTTGAAAAATACGTGGGAAACATAATGTGAATGATCTGAATCGAAGGAACTGCATGGGCTGTACTTTATACATATGCATACCTATATAGTTTATGTTCTAGAAACTGGAATTCACTTTATACACATCTGAATAGTAATATTTATTTATACGTACTTAATATATGAATCCATTTATATATCCTGTAATATACTGTATTTAGTGTCCCCAATTAGCTTTACAGCTAAATACTATTGACACTCAAATAAAGTTCATGTATGCATGTATGTATGTAAATGTATGTAGTTATAGCCTGGGTTCATTTGTGTTCTACACTAACTTCAATTATTGCTTTACACTGTATACCACACAGCAAAATGTGCTACTAATTCTCAAATCAATGCCATAACCATATAAAACACACATGTATACATATAGCCCCATAAGCATCGCATCCAATGATTTAATGTTACACAAATATAATTACAGTTTTATACCCAGATGCATCCCCTTGTATATTAACATATAAGTCAAGACATCAAAATTTTCACATTAGTTAAAAACAAGCACTTTTGATCAGGATTACGTACACTGTCCACATCATTGCAGCAATTTTTCAGCTTTTCAGACTGTTACCACAGTCCTTTCTCTTTCAAAAAATATGTCGAATGCACTTTGATAATCTATGATTACTTCTAGTTATATTTTATGTAGTATGTATGCTACCATCTACTAGATTTAGCCTGCATATTAAATAATATAATATATAATATATGTCAGCTAGAGCATTTAGGCAGTACCTTCTCCCAGCTCTTTTAAGCCCCCACCAGGGTTAGCCTCCTTTGCATCTGCTCTTAGTGTCGGTCCCTTCCCTCCCTACGTTCAAGGGACCAACAGTTAGAGTGAATGCAAAGGAGGGACCACAGGGTTTGAACCCACTACCTCTGCACAACAGACCAACACTTAACCACTGAACTTACCACAATGCAGTTAACAAACTGGAGCCAGTGAGTCTGTGGGCTAAACTTATTTCAGATAAAAATTAGTGAGTGAAATTATACATAAAATGATTCACATATAACTGAAATGTAAAGTAAATTATTAGTTCTCAAATAAATAATAGACTAACTGATCCCAAATGATGTCTCGTATTTCAGAAATAAACATGCGATTTCCACTCGGTTTTTAGATAATTGACATCGTCTGTCTTCGCACCAAATTGTGGGAATGTTTAAAACTAAAAGTACCCCTAGCCCGTAGAATGTAAGTGCTGGCCTCCTGTAAGATCCAAGAACTGAGAAATCGGGCCAGTTTCTACTCTATTTGAAGCCATTATCCTAATAAATTACAACACTGCAAGCTTGTATTAAAAGGTTGTGTTTATACTTACAATTCGGTTATAGTGTTTGACGCGGCCAGACTAGCTAGCCAGTGCGTCGTTTCGTAAATGTGAGAATTTTCCATCGAAAGTCCTGTCAGCCCTAGGATAACTGAACATCTTGTTATTTCAGTCGAAGGAACCTTTGGTTTCAGCAAAATAATGGTTAAGAATGGCTCAAATCTTAGCTCCCGTTCCTGGGAATTTCGGTATCGATCTTCCCTCTCTCTGAGAACCAAGATCCCGCGGTTGTCGAATCTAATTGGTTGATCCTGTCACGTGTCCATCGAACAATGAGCTCCTGTGTAATCTGATTGGTTAACGGCAAAAAGCTCGACTTGGAAAATAAAAACAACACTTGCGATTCATGACTCGTGCCTCGGCCGAAGGCCTGGTCCGAGTAATAATACCAACTGTTGATACCGACGTGGTGGTTAGAGGAGGAGGGATGATGGGTCAGTAGTAAATAATTAAATGTTAAACAAGGTAGACAAAATTTCAAGGGAAATTTGAATAGAAAACATCATGATAATTTGTGCATTATATATTAAGATTTGCTCTTGAAGGATTCAATGTTTGGACTAGGCCCAGATTTAATTAGACAATTTGAAAACCAACACTGGATCATTGAGATTTTTTGTGGTTTGTTAATAACTGCATGTATTAATTTCTAAAAGCCACTACTTTCAAGAGCTGTTTTTTTCTAGACAGCTATACCTTAACCTTGTCGTATCGCGCTCGTGAAATCCACACTATTCATTTTATATCAGGTCAGTAGCAGACTCCACCAGTTAGGACAAGTGAAAAGCCCTGACGCAGAGGACTTGATAAAATTAGGAACGTCTGTGGAGGACTTCGCAGTGGAGCTTATCGAACCCTTAAAAGGAGATGACATGAGGAGAGCCTACTTTGGCGGAGAAGACTTCAACAGAATCTCCGACAAAGCTGTGCAGTTTGAGCAGAAGAAGGTAGCATTGAGTCAGCTATCATCCTATTAAACATCAATACAAATCGCACGGCCGGCTAGCTCAGTTGGTAGAGCAGCTCTGATGGTAGGGCACCGGTCATGAATGCGGGAGGTTGTGAGTTCAAATCCAGCTCCGGCCTCGTCCTTGGGCAGGGACGTAAAGCCTTTAGCCTTTTTGCCATCTAATAAAATGCGGCAAATAAAAAAAACGTAACACTATATGCCATCAAGTGGATTCGGAGTATACGTCATGTATGATGTATGATTGTTCTTCAAACCAAGGTTTCTATTACGTGACAAAATACATACAGTATCACCTTGCTGTTAAGTTTGTTAAGTCAAGAAACCAACATACCAGGGGTCTTTGCGCGCCTGCGTGACGTCACTTTTAAAAACAAGATGTCGGCCAATAGTATGATGACGTCACATACTACAAAGGAGATAAACAATCTGACTAAGAAAATTAAATTGAAAAGGATTCTAGTAGTTGTAGTAAAATGGCGCCATAATGAAAATGTCCTATACACGGACTGTTTCCAGCTGAATTCATGGCCGGTGTGGAAATTTAGATCAAGCACTAAGAAAAACTTTTAAGAAGAATTGCCTGATATTTTGTTTTCGATCGATGGCTAAATCTGTATACAAAGCCTGTACTTTTCAACGTTTTTTATAATCCTTAACCAATAGCATGACATTTGTACTCAATCATAGTTCGTGTCCCATCCAGTGGTGTACAATCTCCTCATGAGAAGATGGGAGGGCGATTTTTGGAGGATCAGATACAGTCCCTTTGTGAGCTGGAACTGGTGGATGTGGATACTACTGAACATATGGACGGTTTTTGATCTGGTGTTTTTCCCTGCTGTATTCGCTGTGTTCTTCTTCATCCACAAGATCATTAGCTTTGTCAAGAGGAGGAAAGGTATTAAAAAAGACAAGTATATGAATAATACAGAAGCTTAAGATGATTAGGAATGTTGAATGTTATAAATAGTGCGTATATGACGATTCCAGATGACATCAAGTTTTACAAGAAATCATTTTTGTTGCCTCCTTTTTCGCTAATAAGCCATTTTGCAGGAAACAGGTTTACTGGACGGCAAACAAACTTAAATGCTGTTTCAGAAAGATCTATAAACCTTTCTAAAGAGGGAGCTGGGATGGTACAGTGGTTAAGCGCTTCGCCTCTCACCTCTTTGGCCCAGGTTCGATCCCCGGACGCGGCGCCACATCACGCCAAGAAAGCAGAGTTTTCCGAAGTGGATAACGTTGAGTTTGTGGGTATCTCCCGAGTTTTTCTCCGGGTCTCCAGTTTTCCTCCCTCCTCAAAAACCAACGCGCTAAATTCCAATTCGATCTGTGGATTAGCCGGGTCCTAACTTTGATCAGCCCCTATGATTGTTTCAGGTCTCGTTAGAAATTCGAAATAGATTTGAGATGGAAAATAGCTTTTAAAAATCGGTATTGCAAATGACATTATCTCGTACATGAATTTTCTCTCATATAAGTGCTCAGTTGTCCACAGGGGTTCATCAAGTCAACGAAGCACCAGTAGTTTACTTTGCTCTACTTGAATGAAACTTTGTTCGTTCTAGATCGCCCACTTGGAACATTCTAAAGGGCGAGGCATTTTCTAACGCGGTCACGGGTCAGGAAAGGTCAATTTTTCACCATTTCAAACAAGCGTAGAACATAGAGTACACACATTTCTTCGCAGAAGTACTCCAAACCTTTCAAAGGTTCATAGATATAAAAATTGCAAAAAGGGGTAGGAGCACTTTAATGACTTAATGCACTTTAAAGGGGCTATGTCATGGTACTGCGCATGTATCGAGTAATCGCTCGGTTGGTGGCTTTAATTGGATACAAACAATTAAACATCCCTCCTTCAATGCTTGATTGAAAGGATTTTTCAATATGTTCCCTGGAGACTGTTTATATACACTGTTTGTTTGTCATTTGTGCATATTTGTTTTGATTTTAAGCATCCCACATGGCCGAGAGGTTCGGTAGGTCATATCAAAAACGGTGGAAATTGCTGTTTCGATTCCGGCCCGGAACGCGAAGCCTATTACCGTGACACAGCCCCATTAAAGGTCAGAGTAAATTCTTAAAGGAGAACTGAACCCTAAAATCAACTTTAGCTCAATAAGTAGATCTAAACATGAAAAGACTCATATCAAAATATATATATATTACTATGTTTTGCGTCAAAGGAAAGAAAATCCGCAAATCTTCCTTCCAACCGCCGCAAAGTACAGACGGCTCAATTCCTGTAATCTGTGACGTACTATACGGGGAATAAATTAGTTTTGTGATGTTGTTTTCGGCTTTGAATAGATGGACTAACGACTCATAATTCGCACTATTGTGCTTTCTTTGTGCTGAAGGTGTGGTTGCTTTTCCTTGGCATGCATGACGTACGATACGGGGGAAAAAGTACTGAATTGAGCCGCCACACAAACCAGCTTTATCAGCGGAGAATCGGCTATTTTTCGACCTTCAAAACGTATTTCCTCTTTTTAGACGTGCACCACAAAGAAATAAAATAGCAGCACTTAGTTCTCTTGAATATAAGTTTGTATAGTCGTCGGATTGATTTAAGGTTCAGTTCTCCTTTTAGAAGTCAATGGAAGAGTTAGTTGCAGATTTGCATGTTCCAGTTTTGAAAATTGAATATTGTGCTTGGACTGGCCTTTTGTGCATGACACCGGATGTTTTCCCTAACCTGGGTTTTCCTGGGACGCTTCTCCGCCAACTGTTCATTTTTTAAAGTAAGTTACATTTATGTATTGAGCCATTAATATTAAAAATAATAATTATTATTTGGATAATCTCTCAGCCGCGGATATTATCAGCCGATATGCCAGTTGCATGCAGAAGTGGTTTATTTACTAAATATAGTAGTAGTAGGTAACATAGCACATATCAAACGGGTGTATATAATAAATATGTATATATTCCACAGAACATCATGTGGTATTCTTGTTGAAGGCCTCGGGGATTTACAAGGAAACGACTTTCGGAGTCATGCAGTCTATTACAAAGAAGATCATGAATGAGTTTAATCCAATATGCACTAATGTTAACTATGCTGTTGTCTTACACACCGGAGAGGAGCCTATATTCTGTATAAATAAGGAAACTATTGCGAGAATATTGAATATGAAGAATATTCCCAAGATTATCAAACAGCAGGGTTTCCAATCGCACATTGTTCCTGCTCTGACGAAGGCTGCATATATCTTCTCAGATAGGTACTCCAATAACGGGAATAAGGTAACTAAGGGTAGAACACGTTCATTTTAAAAACACGATTTTCAAAATTTAGAAAAATAGGTCAAAATATTCATGTTTGCCAGAAAAATTTGCCTTACTTTCTGGGTCGAGCCAAAACAATATTGCTGTTTCAAATGAATTTGACCTTGGAAGTAAAAGAAACTCAGATAATAACAAAACATAACTGAAATTTCAAAGGACATTTTCTGCAATAGTGCTTAAGAATGTTCTTTGTATATTGCAGTCAAGATTTGTAGGACTCACAGATCAACTGAAAACGTATTCAGGAAATTCCGGAGTACTTTCTAGGCAAGATTTGTTTCCACTCTGAGATCAACTGAAAAAGTAGTCAGGAAATTCCGGAGTACTTTCTAGGCAAGATATGTTTCCACTCTGAGATCAACTGAAAAAGTAGTCAGGAAATTCCGGAGTACTTTCTAGGCAAGATTTGATACCATTCTGAGATCAACTGAAAAAGTACTTAGGAAATTCCGGAGTACTTTCAAGGCAATATTTGTTTCCACTCTGAGATTAACTGAGAAAGTAGTCAGAAATTCCGGAGTACTTTCTAGGCAAGATTTGATACCATTCTGAGATCAACTGAAAAAGTACTCATGAAATTCCGGAGTACTTTCAAGGCAAGATTTGTTTCCACTCTGAGATTAACTGAAAAAGTAGTCAGGAAATTCCGGAGTACTTTCTAGGCAAGATTTAATACCATTCTGAGATCAAATGAAAAAGTAGTCAGGAAATTCCGGAGTACTTTCTAGACAAGATTCGTTATCACTCTGAGATCAACTGAAAAAGTACTCAGGAATTTCCTAGCTACTTTCTAGGCAAGATGTGTTACCACAATATAAATGCTAATTGTTACCGACTGGTGTTAATATCACAGCCATAACAAAACGTCTTTACCTGACGACAGTACTCAACTATGCACAACAGGAGAGCTAGAGGCTAAAATCTGAACATGTGTAGAAAGCTAAAATTTAAAGCATGCACGCTATTAATAGATATGGATAACATTGTTCGTTTTCATTCATACATTTAAAAACGACTAAGAAAATCCAAATCAACTTTAGCTCTATCAAAAATGTACGTATGCTAAAAGTCTCTAATTATGACATTGTGTACGTTTCTTCACCTTGAAACAATCTACATGTATAGACCATTTTCTCAGGTATGCGCACGCAATATTGGCCCGCCAAATCACTTTTTGAACAATGGCCGCCAATTTTTGAACAATAGCCGATAATTTGACTAACAAAGGCTGACGCATCAGAACGAGTCTAACAAAAGCTAACAAAACTCACGGCCCGCCAAGAAATACTTGATGTAGGCAGCTTGGATTTAGTATTGGTTGAAATAATAGGGAGGGTTATAGGAAACCACTACGTGATTGCCCATGTGAAGTATTTACAAGCCTGTCGCATGTGCATACCTGAGAAAATGGTATATTAGCAAGTAGAACAGGGTTTTACAGCTTCACTGTATATATTTATCAGAGTACGGACCAAAGAAAACCCTATTCTACTTGTTAGTGCTTGTTCAAAGTTTCAGTCTCCGAATTCTTAAGTGACACAGGATACCTATTTCGAAATATTTGGAACATGTAAACTGGACCATTTTGACTTATCAATTGAAACTACTGTACAGATTCGTTTTCAAGCGACCTGAGGTAAAACTAAAAAATACCCATAACATATTAACTATAGATCCTGCTTTTAATTTCCAACAAATGGACTCTTTTACAATAAAAAAAACAGCTATCAAAGCTGTTCTATATGTACAACATTTAACGTGCTTTATCAAATGGTATTTGAAATGTTCTTCTTCCCACCTTCCTGATATAAGCTATCTAGTTTTCATTCTCTTTCATCTCTGCTCTACAGCAACAATTCTCTGAAAAGAAAATATTCGTTTGTACATTAATGTGAGGCATCGATAGTGATAGAGTGGGATTATAAGATTTAAAGAGACAGAGCTTTCGTTTAGTGTTGAAGCAATGTAAGGAGGCAGTATAAGGTTATTCGATAAGAGGTCAAACTTCTTTACTTATGAAAGAACAACACATGTAATAAAAACGCTCGTACGACCAATATTATCGGGCTGTTTGAGGCAAGCGAAACTGATACCAATATCGTAAAATAAAAGAGATGCTGTTCAGTTGATTAAATAGGAAATGCCATGACAATTGGCAACTCACAGAATCTCGAGATAAATTTTCTCGAGTTGAATCAGTATTCCGCTATAAAAGAAACATGAACCGGCATTAGCCAGACACCGAATCTTATACCAGTACCGTACACATCGATCAATTTACACACATTAATCTAACTGTAGTTCTTAAAAAAAATAACCAGTATTGATCGGCGTTGGCGGGAAGATAAATATCGCCGCATCTAGAGTTCGACTTTTGTTATCATAGCGTGGCAAAAAAAAGCTGGAAGTAGTAATATTTGAAACTTAACTACGAAATGGTAGCACGGAGTTTGGGTTTAACTAATGATTTGTATCGCAACATTCGATTTTAAAAAGAGTTTTGATTTAATGAGTTTGTCATCTGAAACAAATTATAAATATTGTTTTCAAGATTTCCGCCTTTCAAATTAATCGGGTCGGTAATTTGCGGGAGTCTTTCAATTCATTCAGTTAATTGGGCTATTCAGTGGCCCGCTGTTCACGCTCTTAATTGTTATGGAAATGTTAATATTAGTGAACGCGGCCTTTGTAAGTAAATGGAACCACATGTTGATGGGTTCAATAACACAATGACAGGGTTCACACAGTCATGGAGAGTCATTAAATTTGAAAATTTCTTTCCTGTAAGTCTGGAAAAGTAATGGAATATGAAAAAGGCATTACGTCATGGAGGATTCATAGAAATTAGGATTTTGGCCCATATTATTTTAAGCTAATGTTTGGAAAATAAACAAGTTTGGATTCTTTGTGTTAAACATTTGCTTACAGCTTAGAGCAGTACTTTTGTCAGTGGTCGTGGGTCTGCATTTTGAGGTCATGGACATTTATTTAAGCCTTATACCACATATATGTGCGGAATCCCGAATGAGTTCCAGAGTGTAAGAAACGTTTCTAGAGAGGTCCTTGTCATTTTATTTTCAGTTGATCTCAGAATGGAATTAAATATTGCCTGGAAAGTACTCAGGAATTTCCTGAGTACTTTTTCAGCTGATCTCAGAGTGGTAACAAATCTTGCCTAGAAAGTACTCCGGAATTTTCTGACTACTTTTTCAGTTGATCTCAGAGTGGTAACAAATCTTAGTGGTAACAAATCTTGCCTAGAAAGTACTCCGGAATTTCCTGAGTACTTTTTGAGTTGATCTCAGGGTGCATGGTAACACATCTTGCCTAGAAAGTACTTCAGAATTTCCTGACTACTTTTTCAGTTGATCTCAGGGTGGTAACAAATCTTGCCTAGAAAGTACTCCGGAATTTCCTGACTACTTTTTCAGTTGATCTCAGAGTGGTAACAAATCTTAGTGGTAACAAATCTTGCCTAGAAAGTACTCCGGAATTTCCTGACTACTTTTTCAGTTGATCTCAGAGTGGTAACAAATCTTAGTGGTAACAAATCTTGCCTAGAAAGTACTCCGGAATTTCCTGAGTACTTTTTCAGTTGATCTCAGGGTGCATGGTAACACATCTTGCCTAGAAAGTACTTCAGAATTTCCTGACTACTTTTTCAGTTGATCTCAGGGTGGTAACAAATCTTGCCTAGAAAGTACTCCGGAATATCCTGAGTACTTTTTCAGTTGATCTCTGTGTTTTAAAAACTGCCTTCCATATTCCTGGCAGAACAGTGTAACGTTGGAGTGAAGTTTTACTAGGAAAATAAACGTGCAGTAACGACTTTTATGTGAACCATTACATATTGACGTTCCACGATGATGTAGTCAATAAAGTACTAGTTGATTCTAAAGTCTGTCTTGGTATGTGTGTTTATGAATTATCAATTCGCCAATGTTTATTACCATTTTTTTTATAGAATGGCATTCTTTGCCTGATCACCGGCAAAATATATCAGTAAAGACAATGTCCTTGCCAATTTTAAAACTTTTGAAAATCGTGTTTTAAAAATGAACGTGTTGTAGTTTACTCGGTAAAACATTGAATGAATCTTTACTTATTTTAAGCCGTATACAAACCAATATTAAACCGAACCTGGTTTACGCGATAAGCATTTTGGGCACGGAGTGGCGTGGCCAAGCTAGGAGTGGCGTGCCCAGGTTAGGAGTGCCTTGTGCAAGTAAGGAATACCGTGCCCAAGTAGGAATGCCGTGCCCAAGTAGGAATTCCGTGCCCAAGTTTGGAGTGCCGTGCCCAAGGTAGGAGTGCCGTGCCCAAAATGCTTCTCGTGTACACCTGGCTATAGCCCCATTGTAAGGAATACCTTTCTTAAGCACCTCAGTCCTTGGTCTGGGAGTGTAGAGATTTGTATTCGACTCTCGCAAATTATAAGAGTTTTGGTCAGTACTCGGTCAGTTTTAATTCGATGTTTTAAGTAGTAGTTAAAATATGAGCGGGAGATCTGTATGGGCATTTACAATGGCGAGCCGCTTTTGTGAAATGAATAGATAACTAAAAACCATTGATATGCACAACATAAAATGTTAACCTTTGATTTCTCCCACCCTGCTATCGATGTGGGATGAATTAGTTTCTCACAAAAACATATCCCACATCGAAGAGACAATGTGTATGCAATAAGAGAGCAGAGCGTAGCATGCAGAAAAACAGGTCCCACATGGAATAGATGGTGTGTACATAATAAGAGAGCAGATGTACTTTGTCATTTCACCCGTCCCGGGATAGGGGTAGTCAGTGATCGGTCGTGAGACTTCCCTCACTAGCTTAGCTAGTATTCTGTATCTGATACGGAATACTACTAGAGCTATAACGGACCATGGGGTCTGTATCACGGACCTAAGTGTCTGTATCGCGGACCATGGGGTCTTTATATCGATACAGAACCTGATGTTTTATTAATCAGGTTTCTACGTGGGTATACAGAGGCGATCATGTGGTGTCATTCAGCACATGGGATTGGCTAGTACCCTTAAGAATTATTAATGATTTTTACAAGATTAGGATAAAATCTTGCTCTCCCTTTGGAATTCGAGAGAAACTATTAAAGTTTCGAACAAATTAAACCTTGTAAATAATGTATAAATCACAGTTTCAATCAAGAGTATACGAACTCTGTTGTGCCGATAATAAATGTACAGCAATATGATGTACAAATAGCAAATGGAGATTGATCAAGTCGTTTGACTCTTCAGGCACTGGTAGTTCTAGCAGATGACAAGTGCGGCGCTAAACGTGTCGAACTTAAAGAAGCAAAGGAGTCCTTGCAGAAAAGCCATGTTAAAATCATTCCAGTTAGCGTTGGATTCCAAACAGCGATTAAAGAACTGGAAGCTATGACAACCCTGTATAAAGATATCGCACTCCTTACAGCCCAGGCAGACTACGAGAAAGTCAGCAAAGGAGTACGGGATAGTAAGTATAACGTTTCAGATTCTTTGTATTATCCATCATAATTATTTACATTCTAAAACATAAGATGAAGAATCTGCTTATTGCTGGGGTGCATGTTACGTCATCGCCGCCATCTTGGTTGCCTTTAACAATTCTCCTGTCAGTTCATCCAACATGGCAGCCACGTCTTTGTTATTTGAATCTCTTGGGATTGATTGCACACCGCTGGTAACTTTACAATGTTAACTCGTAACGGGTAATAAGAACCTCAAGAGGCCGGTTCTATAAACATTAAAGTACATCTAACGTTTATTTTGTTATCACAAATAATAGCGATGTTTCGTGTTGATAAACATTACGATTGTTATGCTAATATGCCAACCATGATTTCAAAAGGCCGCTTCGTGTCAGCATAGTTAATAGAGTGGAATGGTTAGTAAACCCAGCAAACTTCAAAGGAGCTAACAAAGGCGCTGCGATTTATGTTGGAAGGGGGTAAGACAAAAGATTGTGCACGGTCATAGTTCATTATCGTCCCCTGAACGACTGAACCCACAAGTTTCTATTGGCTGATTGATTAACATATTGGAATTTGTATTGTGTTTTGTGCACGGTAATGGTTGAAAAAAGCTAACGAAGACATGGGTTTCCTAACCATTCCTCTCTAATAACTATGGTGTCAGGAATAAATGGATCTCTGGTTGGCACATTAATGACAATGGATGACGTGCAGTGAACATCGCTATAGTATTATGTTTATACATGTATCTGCAAAATGTATTGATGTGTCGTTGACGGGAATGAAACTATTCTCTGATTTGGTCAAAATATTTGGCAAAATCACTGATAAAAAGTATATTCAATTTCAATTCTTTATTTGCTCATATGGAATAATAAATTACAAGACACAATTCACACAAAATATAGCTTTGTTTACATAGAAAAAAATGACAGAGTAAAATTACGAATCAAGTTTGAGCCTAAGAAAACAGTTAGGTTTTCAAGTTAGCCTCCAGCCTTTTTTAGTCAAAATATAAACCAAGGAATACCAAAATGTTTACAGACTGACTTAAAGGAAAGGGAAAGAATGATATTATAATGATGATATAATAATGATATAATAATGATAGACTACTCTTCGAATGTAGACGTTAGCATTTCTAGTTATAAATACCATTTCCTTCTGTAAGAGATCCTTAATCACTGTAGCAGTGTAGGGACGCCATAGTGGCTCTTCAGCGTCGAATTTTCGACGTAATAGACCAGTTTTCGTGGATGTAGTGACGAAGTTAGTGGATTGCTAAGAAAAGCCTTCATCTGAAAAGTATATATACAACACTGGTCCATTATGCTTGGAATGAACAGGAGCCATGTAATATTTAACTTTGTTGTTAGTAGTGAAGTTCATATTGCCATTTAACTTTCATGCTATTTGGTGTAACAATGAGATGATGTGACAACTTTCAGGATAGGTATATAATGAAAGTTACATGTACCTAGATATCATCCAAACTTCAGAGCTGAAATAAAGCTTGCGCGCTCTTCAGAACAAATGAGATGACTGATCCATTTTTAAAACTGGTTGCAGGGGCCCGTTTCTCGAAAGCCCCGATAACTTACCGGAACCGGTAATACCGTTAAAAACGCTAAAAACGTATTGCTTACCGAGCCCGGTAAGTTATCAAGTTATCGGGGCTTTCGAAAAACGGGCCCCTGGCCGTAGCTAGCAGGGAGACAAGCGGGGTATCTGCCCCCCCTGCCCCCCCCCAAATAACCTAGTGGAGAATAATAGAAACTTAAGATTAGAAAATACTTGCTTAACCATTTGGGGAGTTTTACATACGTTTTACGCATGTAACCTAATCAGTATCTGAAATAGCTGAAAATGGCATTTCAGAGTTTCTATATTTCAAAATAAAATAAAAACCTATATGTTCCTTCCTGGGCCTTCACTGAGTTGGCAGAACGCCCAGTAAGATATAAACTGAGCGACATCTTGAGATTGTAACGCCTAATTACCGCGAGAAAGATCTCATTTCGTTGGCAGAAGGTCCAGTAAAATATAAAGTGATCGACATCTTGGAATTACCGTGAGAAAGGTCTCATTTCATTGTGATCTTACACGTGTGTAATTCGGATCGGAATGATCTCGGAAAGCAGCCATAAAATTTCACGAAGAACACACACTCGATCAAATACTTGTAAATAAGAGTAAACGGATTCTAATTCTACTTTAGAATTGAGGTACAATTTAAAACTATGCATTTATATTTGTGATTTATTACACTCACCAGTATTTTATTCTGCCTTCGATACTCATCCCCTTCAAGAACCGTTCAACGCTAGACTTCGGCGTGAGACATGTTTGCGAGTCAAGTGGCCAAATTAATATTCCCGTGAAACCAAACCTTTTGTGCAATACAGAACCTTGTAAACAAGTCCATCATTTCATAAAGTTTTTTGTTTTGCCATCACAGTGTGTAGTCTCCGTGTAAAACACTTCTGCAGCTCTGAATGCCACTCGCCCGACAGCTCACAGTACCTCAAACTCGTCCCCGAGGCTTCCTCGCTCGTATTCCGAACAGTATACGATTTGATATTGATTGATTTTTTGCTAACGGCTAGCTAGCTAGACATCATTCGCCCACCTCACGCAAAAACTCGTTCCTGCGCATGCGCGCATCCACGAGTTGAAAACGAGAGCTAGTGTTTTACCAAGGGATCCAAACACCGAGAACAGATGAAAGCACGAGGCCGCTTTGCTTTTATTGATTTCAAGGATTCTCTGGTGAAACACGAAGTTTTTTATATGACTTCTCAAACGAAAATAATACCTGCTTTCATAAATCATTAGAAAAATATTGTTTGCCTGGTATTTTATTGCATGCAATTATAGACTACAAGGGTTGTGATGATTATTATTTTCCCATGGTCGTTTCAACAATCGGACTGATAGTGTAGTGGACAAGACAGAGTACTAGCAGCCGGTTACAAACGAGGTTCGAGTCACACTCCAGATGTGGAGTTTTATTTCCTTTACTTCTCACCATTCCTGTGATGTAACGCGTATAAAAATGCAAGTGTCTTGATCAGTTTTGGACTAATCGGAGCAACCTTGATCTGGCGTTCATTGGACATCAAGATTCATCTGTCATTTGATTGGACTTAAAGATCTTCATGTGGAGTTTCATCGTGTATCAAGGTACATGCACCAAAATGGGATGACCTGATTGGCTGTTTATATCATGAATTATTTATGAGTTTCAGAAAGACAGTATCGTGTGCTGTCAGCCGCCATTACGACATATGCTAATATCAAACATAACATGTACGTTTATAAAATGTCATTTATCTCTATCAGCATTTTTTTTTATAATAAATGATTCCTGTGTGACGTCACATCATTTGCATTTTGGAAACATAAACCTAGCAACACTGAAATCAAGAAATATTCTCCCATTCAACTATTCACTTGATGTAGAATCGCTATTTGTGATAACAAAATGAACGTTACGTGCACTTTAACCCTAATTTGTTGTTAGGTGGTAGAATTCGTTTATTGAAAAATTGATTTGCAAAAATCATGGACGGATTGATATGGCTTTGCACGACAATAGTATAACTCTATATATAACTCTTATATTCCTGGTTTGATTTCGTTTTCGTTATTTTGACTTTCAGGTATTTTCGGGGATGACATTTTTGGTGAGTAATATCAGTTGTTTCCCTTGGCTATTATGCCGAATAAAACAACAATGTAACATGCCGAGTAAACCATCTTAATGGGAACCTTAATCCAAACACGTTTCAGTTTAAGAGAAGTAGGGAATTGTGAATGGAATAAGACATTGTTTGATTTTGTTTTATCAGATCTTTACTTGCAATACTTCACAACTCCTTACTTCATCTTTGTTCGCGACACTCTGAGTTACCTTGTTCTACTGGGGCTGCATTTCGCCATGTGTCTTCAGCCTTCCACTCGTCACTTCACCGCCACAGAATGGGTCATCTTGTTCTTCTTCCTGGGTAGACTTATGATGGAAATCTATCAGGTTGTGATGGGCTGTAGGTCTCCTGAAGAGAAAGAGGATACGGGGGACATAGGGGACATAGGGGACACGGGGAACATAGGGGACATGGGGAAAAGATGGACTGGTAATAAGAAGAGGGTAGAAAGAGAGAAGAGAAAAACCAAACTGAAGCAAAAACTGTGGACAATGATAAAACAATACTTCAGGTAAGTTACCTCATGTGTAGACATCAACTCGTACTGATACTGAACTTGTGTGCAGTGGATTAGCTATTTGTAAACTGATAAAGGACTGGGACCGAGTATGTAAATGTATTCGAATCCAAAACCCAACAACAAGAACGAGCACGTCAAAAGGAGTGTGTTAACTGAGTTTGGGGACGTTTGGAACAATATAAAAGAGGTGGCGAGCTTTCAAAAATCACAAAAAATAATAGAGCTCAGTATGTCTGGGGATAAAACTGTTACGACACCTCACATTTTGTTCATTTGTGACAATTTTTACTCATCCCTCCCCTCCCTCTCCCCATTCACGGGTGTTCCAATAATTTGGTACCGAGTGTGTAACCTTAATCAAATTAAAAAAAAAAAATGAAAATTTTGGAAATGAACCCACGACATGAAAGATCACTTCGAAATTAGCATGTGTACCGATTTTGAAGATTTTGAAGTAGCAAACTTTTGAAATAACAAAAATAAGAGATTTTAATATGGATTGGTGGGGGGTCCCTTTGCAGTTTACCTAATGGCTAATAGGTGTCATACAGTGTTTTAAAATAGGTCTGATCAAAAACAACAAGTAACAAGCGAAGACCGAAAAGGCCTCTGGTCCTTATGAATACAATAATTTTCGAATTCATACTCACATATTTACACACATTTTATTTTTCTATTCTAATAGTGTAATGTACAATCTGACTGGTCCGCACACGTCGGGCATAAAGTACGTCAAAATCGGCATCAGTGAGCGTGGACAAATAATTAAAATTAACACCATTTCTTTACTTATAGTCTCAATTTGAAGAAATGTTGGTGACTTGTTAACAAAATGAAACTACATATTTTAGGTGTTTTATGTTAGTATGATGACGTTGTTGTGACGTCATAAGTGATGCCTCCTTTTTTGGTAAAATTCCCCCTTTAATAGATGTTACAAACAGACTACACCATCAAAGGGCCTTCATGACACACATTCCTTTGGCGCAAATTTGTACGTTCTACGACTATTATAGCAAAAGTTATAGAGGAATGACTGTTGCTATGACGTCATATTTAGTGACGTCAGGTGTCATACCTAAATAAGGCTGCCTAAATAAGGCTGCCTAAATAAGGCTGCCTAAATAAGGCTGCCTATCGTTAAAAAATCAAGAAAAGAAAATAATGTGGGTTTTGAGTGCCAGACTAGCGCATTTCATCACTAAAACTCGAAAATCACTCAAAGGATTTTTTTCTAAGGGCATGTATAAAAAAGTATGACGTCATAATGACGTTGCCGAAAATATGACTTCAATTTTAAGCCGGGTATGGACAAAAATTCAAAATTCAAAAAACATACGATTTTAGCCACCAACGTGTTTTATGATTGGACAAAATGTCATGCAACAATATTTACAACTCTAAAAATTGAATGAAGCGATGTTTTCATAAATGCTTTTGTGTTGTTTATTTCCCGCCAAATTTTGGCGGAAAAATGGACAAAATTAACACTTTCATAACTTTTGATTTCCTTAACCAATCGACATCGGGTTTTCGATTCCTTCATTCTCATCACGAGTAGATTTTAACAATATACGACATTTCGTTTTTAGAGATAATGAACAGTTGCAAGAAACGTATTACAAATGGGTAAATGACGTCATTGTGACGTCACGATGGTAGCAACATAGCTTAAAAAATCAGGTTATATTCCTTTTGCGATTCTACATCCTTCTACCAAAAGTCAATCGTCTGCATTGAAAACGTTTTAAAATATAGAACTGATGCCGTTTTTATGGTCGTTTGTGCCCACCGTGGCAGGTAGCTTAAAACTAATCTAGGCGGGCCGAGTCTTATATAAGTAAATATACTAATTACAGTTTAAAAGAATAAGTTTTACATGTAATGGTGGGAGTAAAAAAATAGGGAAGAAAAAGGAATTATAAAGACAAAAGACAAGGTGGTGACCATGTTGATAGAACTATACACGTAAATTTATGGCAATAATAATTGTATAATCAGCAAATTTTATTTGAATGATTTTACTTTTGAAATAATCATGGATGTATCAATATATGTATCTTCTAATTTGAGGTTATTAACTAGTATTTTGTTAAGTTCTATTTAAATGCTTTTTTGGAGATAACATGGTATCTCATTCCATAGTTTTGCTCCAATTCTAGAAAAGGCATTTTTTTTTGTATTTCAAGTCAAGAGCTTTTTATCTAAAATTTTAATTTTAAACTTGTATTTATTATTATAACAATTAATCTGTATTCAATTGCGAATAGTGTAAATAAAGAATCTTAATATAGAAATTGTTGGATGTAGAGGAACGTGTATTATAAGAATGGATACTGGAGGTGTTTACGAATAAATTTAAAATACTTATTAAATTTAAGATACTTCATTATCTTAGCCGCATTGTTTATATCCTATCTAGACGAAGTGAAGCCAGCAATCTTATTACAGACCTGCACATCTGAATTAATTAATTTCGAGTATAAAGTACCGGCATCCCTTTCGGTCTTGGCATATTGCTTTGGAGGAGCCGGCCTGTACCGCTCGAAACGAGCCACAGCATTGGCTTACCCAACAATACAAAACACCCTAACCTTTAGAACGTGCAGTACAAAAACAATAGAGCTACAGTATATACAATGGTGCAATCAGAATACAGGTTTCGAGCGGTACTGTATTACTCCTTTGGACCGGATAGCAAACTACAAAGAGAACAATAAATTCAACTACTTACGAGTTGGTGTATTGAACGTAAATATGGGTAACCTATATGTATATACCAAAATGATCATTGATGAATTATCTTTACGAATTTGTTAAGTATTGCTATGGTAACGTAAGATGGGAGAATTTACATTCAAATCAGAGAATTTCACATATTTGAATTGATCGTATATTCGAATATAGCGTGTCCACCTGAAACTTTGCACGACAGGGAACAATTATTCACCCGCAAAGTGGAGGTGAATATAATAGTGGTTGATATTTACCGAGCCGCTTAATTGTTTTAGTATATACATGTACCACACAAGTGAATAGCCAACACCAAATATTTATTTTATTTCCTGTTGAATGGACAAAAACTCGCGTGATGATATTCACATCCGGAGTAGCCAATCAGAGGGCACGAAAAGCACTATTGACTCGTGTGGTTATACTAGCGTAGAATAGCATGGTCTTAAAAACGGTTTCGGTGAATATTGATATTTTGCTTTAAACAAATTTTATGGTCATCGAAGGCGAAAATGTATAATAGTAGAAGGCAGTAAAAAGTGAACAAAAATCAAAGAAATTCCTCGTTTTTTACATGAATCAATCAATCTCAGTAGGACTATAGACAAACAATACGATTTGTTAGTGGTACCATGTAGAACTATCCACATCAATCATATCATGGTGCATGTGTTATACTTACCAGACTTGGTCCGGCCCTTCCTACTGGAGGTTTCACAGGTTTGTGCCTTACCTCCGACAACCATCAGTGTAAAGATACAGGGATATACATTGTAAAGCACACGCTCATGACCTCGGAGATTCGCGACCTTTTTGAAGAATGATAAACATTAGGAGGGCGTTGTCATTTAAGGCCTACCTACAATTTAATGTCTTCATCCGAGAATGCATGAAAGTGTAACCAGGAGCAGTTAAAAGTTGAAATCGGTTTACAAAGACAGCACCTTCAACTCAATTATTCTAATACCTCAAGTGTCTTAAATTGTATGTGATCCTTATGATTACGGTTACTAACATAATTTCCCGTTCCTTTTTAAGTGATAACTGGAACCGCCTAGACGCAGCAACTCTCGCTTTCTACCTAATTCTACTCGTGTTAAGAGCAATCACATGGTCGTCACATGCCCCAGTATCCCAGAACCGTTTGCTCGCTGTGGCAGGTTATTTGTACGGCTTGAATGCCTTGTTGCTCACACTACGAGTCTTCGGACACATCATGGAGTCTACAGAAGGCGCCGGAGCAATCCAGATCGCTCTTTTCCACATCATTGGTGCAGTTGTTGTGATATTTGGTCAGTTCATGGTCGCTTTGATGGCATTTTCTCTGGCAGCCACCAAGATATACGTGGTGGAGATGTCCTACAGCTCGGCGTCTAATACTACATCTCATGGGTACGTCTAGACAGTGAATCGTAGGGCTAAGAACGGATTACTATCAGATTAAAGGCAACGCGTCTCTTTTCAACCGTTATTATTACATACAAAACGACTTCTTAAAAAAATATGCTCTTACATAAATGGTTAATATCGATCTTAGACTAGAAAGAAGGATTTTATTTACACTAATGCTTTCAATAATATAGTCTACCGTATTTATTTACAGTAAATGCTTTGAATAAGATGAAATGAGTACATTTTGCGATTAGTTTCTTTAAATTGTCACTGAATGATTTTAGCAATGGTGTTAGTGCACTTTTGCAACACGATTTTCTAAACATATCTATTTAAATAGAAATCGCTCATTCACAACGATATCTTATCATCTGTTGTATAATAATCAGTCCGAGACTCCGCACGCTCTGATTGGTCAAGAGCCGTGTGTTATTAGAAGACACACATGGAATGATGGCGTCATGAGTGCGCAACCAATTTCTCAACTCGTTTTTATTGGATATTTTCATAGTTTTTAGTTTGCGATTATTATATAAAACAAATAGATTCCATTTTGCAGAGCATCTGTCCTCTTATAGATGTACAGACGACGCCAAAACGTGAAGAGAACATCAGTTACACTACTCGACTGCTTCTCATGTCATCTGTGCATCCATAAGAGAACAGACGCATGGCAGAATGAAACTGATCTATTGTTAAATATTAACTGTTCAGTTGGAAAATCCACAACATTATCCGATAAATATCATATTTCAGCCAATCAGCGCTCAGCCTTACTATGAAATACAGAGCGGTATTTCATGGCTAAATTCGGCCAATCGGAATGAAGGAAATTCGCGACATTTCTCTATCAGCCAATAAGAATTCAAGAATATTGAATACCTAATTCACTCTTTTCACCTGGTGGCCATCTTAATAAATTCAAATTTGCCAGGTTAGCCTCGTAGTGAGGGATAGTCAAAACGAGGCTAAACTGGCAAAAACAAAGGATTGCCTCGCTTGAATCCAAGATGGCCACCAGGGGAAAAGAGTGAATTAGTCTGCAGACGCGTTTTCCGAGAAATTTCGCAGTCTATCGTCCGGTAAGTTACTTTGTTTTTGTGATAAATCTTCCTGTAAATTTGTTATTTATAGGGTAATATGGTTATTTCATGGTTTTCTAATGAAATACCGGTGAAAAGTTCATTCGAAATTTACATTATTTTGGTATACTGACAACTCGCCTAAAGGCTCGTTGTGTACCAAATAATATAAATTCCTCGTGAAATATTCGCCGGTGTTCCATAGAAAACAATGAAATATTGCGCTGAAGGGAAACGTGCACTTTATGATCTAAATTGAAACATTTTGTTATTTAAAGGTTGTGCAAGGAGCAAGGAATTTCTTGGTAAGTGAAGCTCTTCATGATAGCAGACATTTTAAAACTATAATATAATTAAGAGGCTTAGCTTATAGAGCTAGACGCAGTACGCGAATATGTGATGATACTTGTTTACTTTTCATATTATTTAATAGTTACCTTCCAATGCAAAATTGTGATATTTTATTAAATGATTTTGTTACTTGGCATAAAATTAAATTTTACCATTTAAATCGAGAAATATTCAGTCTCCTATTCAACTCTCGAAAAAGTGTGACAGAAAGTTATTTCATAAGATAACTCATTAACTAGTATACCTAACAGGTAGTGAATGCTGCTCCGCTCAGTTAATGAAGTGTATTAGAAGAGAACCTACCGTAGCACTTTGGCAGGAAAAATAGATTACTGGTGATAAAAATGCCAAGGTGTTAGATGAATATATTTTGTAGTTTTGGGGCTATCGTGCGACTGAATCCTGTTTGAGCTGTGGTGTGTATCTCAAAAGTTGTCGCGATTTATTTTCATTTTGTCCCGACATAACAACGATCTCCCGGTAAATTCCCTTTTTTTCCCTGAGCCTACCAATTCCAGACATTTTCTTAAGATTTCCGTCACCACAAACTGCTGTTCTCCCCTGTGAAGTTTAAACACCGGAAATCAACTGTAATTGAGAACGTAATTGTAAATGCTAATTGTATTTTGATCCGGCTGCTTGACTTTATCGAAGCCAATAGAAGAAAATTATTTGCTGCTCACCATCTTGATAACAGGAGAGATCTTGCTCTTTGGAAACTGATAGTTCACACAGAGTTAGAAAGAGTTCGCCTACACGTCAACAAATTCATGATTACACAAGGATTGCATACACAGAAATGCATTAAAGAACGGTTGAATGTAGTTAGCTCAAACAATGCAGATTCCACCTCGTGTAATGTCACGTGACGATCAGATCCGTGCAAAGCATTGTGGTAAAAAAAAAGACAATAAAAGTGATGCATTGTGGTAAAAAAAAGAAATCGAGATTTGGACCCGCTTACAGATTAGAACTGCTGCCTTGCTCGCTCGCTTCAGGCTCGCGACAGCAATCATGACCATCCATTAAGATCCATACTACCAGTGAAAAAACCGCCCATGCACAACTTAAGACGTCACCACAGTCAAAGACCTAACGTTAATACTGAACGATTTAAGAATAGTTTCATTAACAGATTGACGTTTAGAACAACTTGAAATCAACAAATATGATATAGTAACATAGTCTAGCCGGCTGACCGGCTCCTGACATAATGCAATGTTTTTAGTGTGTTGATGTTTTCAAAGTTAAATTCGCTAAACGCTTAATTCCAATTCGATTTGTGAATAAGCCGGGTCCTGGCTTTGATCAGCCTCTTATGGTTGTTTCAGGTAACGTTATTTTTTCAATGTTTTTTTAAAAGTTGTATTTAGATGAAAAAATGAGGCAATAATATCTTACGGATCTCAGTTAATTTCTCAAACCGATGAACACAATTATACCTATTGTCGAGAAAGTGCCAAAACTGACGGTCACAGGCAGCTCGAGCCATAAATTCGTGTGACGAAAACAAATATGGTCGCCGAATTCATTTTATTACTTTTTTTATTATTACTTCATCATAAATTTCTTTCATAATAATACAATACGATATTAAAGTGATATGGAGTCTAAAAATTATTTATCACTGCTGTCACTCAAGTCTAAATTTGTTAGTAATGTCTGTTTCATGTATTTTTTAAAAGAGTACATTGATTTAACACATTTTATCTTGTTTTCTGAAAGAGATCGAAGCAGGAAAACGGAATAAAAACAATAATCAAAAGCCAATTATTTGAATGTCTGGCGATGGTTGGGCGAGGAAACAATTTGTTTTTATATCCAAGAACACAGGAACCTACAGAGAACAGACATGGATAAAATATTTTGCTCTTCGACACACCATAAAATTGTAAGATAAAAAAATGAACAGCTTTTTCCACGGACTGTGTTTGAATACCTGGTCTTACCTCGTTCGGTCGTTTGACTTCGGCCGCTTCGCCTGTCGACATCTGGCCTGGCGATAGGTTTTCCCTAAAACATTCCCGTAAACTCGATGGCTTGTTCGCCTTGGTTTTTCCTAAATCAGATTCCCATAAACTCGATGGCTTGTTCGCCCAATTAAGTGTAGAACTTGAGAAAACTCATTTCTTTTTAACTTTCATTCTAACTCACTTCGTTCGAACTAATAATAATTTTCTAAATCCCTTAGGGAACTAAAACACTACACCGACGGGTTTGGTTGGTAACTCACATAGAGCCAACGTAGAGCGTTATTCTGCTATATAATAACATTACAATGGTTCTCAGCTGTAAATAATTAATCTGTTCACACCAATCTTAAATCCTATTGATACTGTTTACAATATGTAACTATCACTTGCTTTAATTCGGACAATTATTAATTATCAATCTTTGTTTCTATCAACGTGTTCACAATATTCTTACTATTACTTACTTGCATTCATACGATGCTTAAATTGTTAAAGTTAATGATACTGTCGATCTTGCATGCAATCATTTCTTATCATCACTCCAATTTTAAATAAATCTTAGTTCCACGACGTAAAGTACTTCGGGTTTGTTTACAATCATTATGAATAGTTTACTTTAAATTCTTAAACTTTTTGACACCATCAACTAGTATGTAGATCTTCCTGGATATATAGATCTTTCGCATAGTCAGATTTCTACCGTCCATGAAGCTTTAACAGTCTTTCTGGAACTTTTTCACTCGTCATACTCGCTGCCGCAGTTTCCCCACCTCACGCTCTTAAACTATGCAGACCATACAGTTTGGAATTGTATTCCAATTCTTCTAGCTAATCAAAATCTTTACAGACCATTTTTACGAACGAATTATGGCCAACACACTTTTAAGTTTATGACTTCTAAAATATGGGAGAACATACCAATTACGATCAAAAGTTTAAATTTTAATAGTTTCAAAATGTGTTACAAACAATATTTATTAAGTAATCAACAGTAATTTTCATCCTCGTTCTGTCTATTAATTTCTCTTTTACTGTCTAGTATTTACTTAAATCTACCTTGCTGATGTTTGTATTTACTAAACTTAGGCTGTCACCGCATTTTTATTCTTCTCAAAGGTAGTGGTCAACACGAAAGCTTTGCTACTTTGACCACTACACACCATACTCTATAGAACACTTAAGCCGCTTTCCGTATTTATTTATCCTTTTTATACATAAACATTATTTATTGTTACAACTAATAATCAGTGTACAAATAAAATGAACTTGAACTTGAACTAGCGCTTCTAGAAAAATCTCTCTGCATCTGGAATATGATATTCCCTTTTTTCCTAATGCATAATCTTTGGTTTTTCTGCGGAAAATTACTTGCTTGATAAGCAATTCTGAGGAATTGATCTTTAATCCAGCTAGTGACATATATCTGCGAATCATATTAACTGGACGGGTGGTATTGCCTTCTCGATATACATCTGTTTTGCTACTTGGTATGTATATACGTATATGATCTTGGGCAAACTCTATGTGAGAGACTCTAATATTCGGTAACTCATTGAATATGAAAAACCCCGCGAAGCCCAGTAATGCAATAACTGCGAGTCTCAATTCCTTGAGATTAGCGTCTGTCTTCCCATATCTGGTGGCTATTTCCTTGACCATATCGGTCGAAAAAGGCAGTTTCTTATTCCTCCTCTGCACAGCGTTGCGTTTAGTCATTCCAACTACATTCTTGCACCATCCCGTTTTTAGTGGATTCAGCTTATGACAATTTATATCTACTATATCGTGGTGACCCAACATAAAGCGGCATGTGCCATACTGACTGTGTTCGAATAATTGCTTTTCTTGAATAGTTGCGACAAATACACTGCTAACGCAGTAGGCTCCAAAGGCAAGTCAAACTCGACGCCATACTCTCTACACCAGGTTATAAGTTTTCTACACTCTAGTAGATATCTTTTGATTGTAGCAGATCGTCTCGACCTAAGCTGGTCTGCAATAAGTTGCAACTTAAAATGATTTAGAGAGTTCTGTAGACTTGTCCAGCACGACTGTTCCCTAATAACCTGTTGATCGAAAATATTTTCGGTCAGTAAATCAACAGCGCAACCGCCTTCATATTAGATCTACTTCTGCTTACTCATTTCAGGCCAAGCGACCGATTCCTTGAGGCTCTTAACCCAAGGGAGCACAATCCATTCTTAACGCTAGGATAAACCCCGGCGTGCTTTCTGAACCCAGCACAGAGTTTAGGTTCCGCCCATGTTCTAGTGCGTGACTGAGCATAGCTCTGTAATCTTTGATAAAAATATGGTAAACATTGATTATTAAAGGCCAGAAAACTGCGGACTTCCATAATGGAATAATCAGGGTGCCCTTGGCTCCTTGCCTATATGCAGGTATGCGAGCGTTCTTGGAATTAAGTAAACTGGGGGAACTACCCAACAGTTCTCGCCTTCCCAGTTCTGCATAAATGCATCAATGCCAAAGTATCTGGGTTCCAGAACCTAGAGAAAAACTTAGGGATTTTTCTGTTGTAGTAATTGGCAAAACAATCAACTGTGTGTGAACCCCAAAGGCTATCTAACACATTAAAGGCAGCCGTAGATACTTGCCAATCATCCACATCGACCAACTTAGTTACTTCTAAAATCTGCTCTGGCGTTGATTTCCCTTGGGACCCATTCTATTTTTATCTTGATACTATGTTTGTTACATATTTTGAAGATCCTTAGCGCAAGAACATGCAAATCAAGTTTCATGCTACCGACTTCGACAATTTAATTTGCTGCTGCCTGATTATCAGTATACCATTTTACGTGTGATGAACTTAAGATCGGCAAACACGATTCAAGTGGAGCTCTTAGCTCTTTCCTCCTGTGTCCACATCTTGTGGCAAACGTCAGTGTTCTCCATTGTTAATGTAACTTACTGCACCACAGCCAATACCGCTAGCATCAGAGTAAGTAACTTTTTTCGTTTTTTTGGGAATGAAGCAGTTTTTATAATTGCGTTGATGGATATTATTTTTCCAAAATTCTATTTCCTTTCTGCAATATTTGTCCAAAATAATGGGAGAATCCCAATCAAGTGTTCCGCGATAGCAACACATATTTGACAATGCCTAGTAGTGATTCTAGGTAAATTCCCAGTAACGCTGCACTAGTAGACATAACTTTACCCGTAAATGAAGCCAGCTGTCTAGCCGAAATAATGAAACTCTAGTTCTCAGGCGAGTTAGCAGTATCCACGATACTTTGCGCCCTTTTCTGTGTAACACCCATAGTGCCTTTTACAGAATTCCAAGTTAAACCTATCCAAGTTATAACTTGTGTAGGTTCCCACACCGATTTTTGAGAGTTAGCTATAAACCCTGCTCTATTTATGTCAGACTCTATTCTCCTGGCCATTGCTTTCGCTAGATTGTATCCTTTGGCTATCGCACAGCCGTCATCTAAAAAGACAGCAATGTTTACATTATTAGTCCTCGACTACCTAACTAGGGGACGAACAACCTTTGTAAATATGTATGGGGCGCTGGAAAGGGCAAAAGGTAACACGGTAAACATATAATTCCTAGTTTCTCCTTGGAAATTCCATGAAAAACCAAAAACGTTTGGTGTGACTGCAATATCTCCACATGGTGATAACCACTTTTTAAGTTCAAAAGTAATCATATACCCATTCTTACTAAACATGCGTGAAGCTGTTTTCCAATCTTCGTATTTGAACTTATATTTCTTCAATTGATTAACATATCTCAAGTCTAAGATTAACCTTTTCTTCCCGGTAGATTGTACTGAGACGGACAATGGATTGGTTACTATAGGTCTGTGGTAAATGTGTTTTATCCGATCCGATTCCAATAGTTCAGTGAACTCTGTACGAAATCTGAGTATTGAAAGCAGAGTTGTTGTTCTTTAAATGGCAAAGAGGTGGTAATTAAAAAAATATTAAACGATAACCAAACTTATAATTACATTGAGACTAAAGGACAAGGTTCCTATAAACTCCCAAAATTCGATGTTTCTTTAAATTGCTCTTCCTAAGCTCTCTTCTACTTCGAAACCACCTAGTACCTGGAGTACGTCCATGTATACTGTCCATGTATACTGCCCATACTCCTCGGGGATATTCATTTCACTTGTATCTGGTTCCTGAAGCTCTCCTCTACTTCGAAACCACCTAGTACCTGGAGGACGTCCTTGTACTGCCCATACTCCTCCGGGATATCCATTTCACTTGTATCTGGTTCCTGAAGCACTTCTGGCAGCGAACGGGACACTTGGGGTAAACCCTGTGAGACTAGAGGTTGTATAGCCATGCTCCAAATGGAGTCCAATAAAATGCAAGGTTTGGAGAGGTGAAGGCCTCCTGTATACTCCAGGTGCTGAATTTTATTTCCATCTTTCTATTTAGTTCTCTTCATGTAAAGCCATACTTTATATGATGTAATCCATGTAGCTTAGTTAAAATTCAAATGTATTAAGTAGTGTTTGAACCGTATCGGAGCAATCGTGATCTGGCGCTTCATTGGATATCACTGAAGAATCACGAGTGATCTTGATCTGTCATTTGATTGGATATCAAGATTCATCTGTCATTTGATTGGATATCGATAATTACTAGTGATCTTTAACTGTCATTTCATTGGATATCAAGATTCATGCACGTGACAGAAGTCAGTGCCACACGGTCTTTACGGCCGGGTATCAAGCCTCATGCACGTGACGAAATGCGTCGCCTGTATTGGATGTCGACATCAGTAATTATTCAAGAGTTTGAGGACTTTGTTCAGTATTTGGCGACATCGTCATCTTGTTTTCGAAAATGATTCGCATTGAGTGAAAGCAGACGAATGCCCTCAGATTATCGAGCATCTAGCTTTCAAAGCCTCAACCTCAGCCTCAATCTTTTAACTGTTAGTTTTAACATCATAACATTTTATCGAATTAGTTTTTAAGTATACGTAATTAATGTTTAGAATTGTGAACCTTAGTAATTCAGTTATACTGTAAGTAAGGTAATTATAATAAACGATCTATCTATCAACCGAAATCAAAACCGAACTGATGGCAACTTGTATCTATTTCTAATTATTTATCACTAATTTATACCTCATTTGTGAATGACTTAACAATGTGAAATTGTCTTTACCAAGCTGGTGGAGTGCCACACAGCACCTTGGTTGGTCCCTTCTTGGTATAGCCGACCTTGGTCCCCTGCAATCATCAGACAGTTTATCCGATGCACTGGCTATGATTCTTTATGGCGTATTCCTGATATTGGGGGTGGTGATGCTGATGAACATGATGATAGCGCTGCTTTCAAACACTTACCAGCAAGTAGAGGTGGGTTCAACCAAGGGCGTAGCGAACCTTTTCGGAGGAGTAGGCATAACTGGTGTGTGACGAGTGTCGAAGGCGCGATAATCTAGGGGGTTTGGAGGCATGCCCCACCCCCCAGAATAGAATTGAAATCTTGGAAATGCTATTTCCAGCATTCTCTCTGAGATATTTCCTAACAAAGTAAATAATGAAATGCCATGTACTTTAAGTATTTTTTATTAGCCTGTTTCGCACTTAGAAATGTACGCCTTGTCGTACGCCTTTTGGCTTTGTAACCCTTCCACTTGTAGACTAACTCGGACTCAGGCTCCACACGAATGAGTAAAGTCATGATCAATTGATATTTTAAATTCCTAAAATATTCGCGTTCGAGTTATTCGTAAATGTCTTTTCATAAACTTTCACATGAATATTCGTGACGTAAGTAAATCCAGATTTAAAAAAATACGTCCCTGCTTCGAACGTGTAGTCGATGAGTACGAACGAGGGACTCTGATTAATAATTCGAAAACTGGGTTTTGAGTCCCTCTTTCGTACTCATCGACTACACGTTCGAACCAGGAGCGTTACTTTTTAAATAACACTGAATTGAATTTCTAACGGGACTTAGAACAACTATAAGAGTCTGATCAAAGCCATGCAGGATCCGGCTAATTCACAGATCGAATTGGAATTTAGCGTGTTGTTACTGCGCCACCCCTTGACAGAGTCAGTCGTACGTTACGAATATTCATGTGAAAGCTTATGGAATCGAAAGACATTTACTCAGAGTAGTAACCATTGGTTTGAAATTTTGATTGTTGAATACTGAATGTTGGAGTAATTCTTTTACCAAGAGATATTGAATCTTCGGTTAAAATTTAATTCAGGATTAACAGTAATTCTTGGTTTTCATGTGACGTCATTAAAAAAAACCTAACCTTTAAACTATACATCCTACAAAGTCTATTCTGTGCCATTTTGTAGATTTCCATGGGTTAAGTCCTTACACGAAATTCCAGGCCTGTATGATGTTTTGCTTCCGAATTATAAATCGAGGTTTGAATTGTGTCCAACTAAGTTTCTCGCGTTTCAGACTAGTCATATAAATGAACATATTTAAGCCGAATTAAACGTTTTTTGTGGTTCATAAATGTTGAAAAGTTCAATGCAATCGGACTAATATTGAAACCGAATGAAATGGATAAAGTGTTTGCTGTGTTTAGACTTTGAAGTTTTGGCGGCGATATTGGTTGATCTTGGTTATCATCTAAGAAGGTCGTCTCATATACATTTTACAATAACAACTTCTCATATTTGTCCGCCCAAAACTCTGAAACGAAATTATCTTCTGCTTTATAATTTGGCTCATTTGGATATCTAAACAATTTTGATTGTAACGTCATTCTAAACCAAAGGCCTCATGCACTTGTTTGAAATCCAGCATTTTTTATCAGGAGAGAGGGGGGAGGTGGGGGAGGTGGGGGGACGTTGGTGGGAATTTGTACTTCGCTTGGACAAAATGACATGTCCCCCCTCTTTGCTGAGTTGTTTTGCATGACCTCTCTCCATGTAGATATTTTTGGTGTGACCCCCCCCCCCCCCAGTATTATAATGAGCATCGGAACTAATCTGGTTTATTCACCATTAACATTGCTAACATATATAAAAGTATCAAGTTTATATTCCAATTGTTAATGCTAATTGAAAGCAAACTACTTGAAGTGCATATCAGCCCAAATGTTTTATCATTAAAATCGATTCTCCATCAATAAATTGTTGAACTTTTAATATTTGTTTTAACTCGAGTGTGTTGTCTATGAGTTATAGATGTTTCGGGGATGCAGGTTGGCGCAGTGGTAAATCACTCGCCTCTCACCGCTGCGGTCCCGGGTTCGATTCCCGTCTCGGGCACCGAATGTGACAACTGATGTGAGTTAGGTTTGTTGTTGATTCCTTATCTGCATTCGAGGGTTTTCCTCCGGTTTCTCCGGTTTACCTCCCTCCATAAAAATCAACCGTGAGTCGAGTGTAGTACGTGTGTCCAAAACAGTTAATGTAGGTGGGGAGTGTGTGAGGAGTAAAAGCAGGCCCCCACCAGCTTTAAGCTGTAATATTCAGCCTGCTATAACAAAAATAACAAAAATATGTTTCTATTTCCAATATGCTAATTATGTGATGACATGTGAGGCAATAAAAGGTCATTTCTTTCTCCTTGTGAATGAAACAATTTCTGATTTATACAAATTATTTGGTAACATCACTGATATCAGGCCCAAATATTAGAAAAATATGTATATTTCTGCCAGCACATATTTGTATAATAAATGAGTCCTCACATGTCGTCACAAATTTAGCATATCGGAAATAGAAACCTCTAAAACTCATAGACGCGGCACTCAAATTAAGAAATATTTTACGATTCAACTATTTACTTGATGGAGAATCGATTTTAATGATCAAATACTTGGGCTTATAAATATGCACTTTCAGTATAAAAATGTTTATAATACTCGTGATATTGAATATTTAGACGCCTTTATTTCAAAATTACTTGATGTTTCATCTTCTGTTGAACTAATGACAAATTACGCAAACAACTACTCTCCGAGTGTTTTATTTGTGGAATGACACAGTTTTAATCTGTTTCACTCTAACTACTCTCCGAGTTTAATATGAGCACTTTTAATACAACTTTGTTTCTCGTGGCTCCCCTGTAATGTCACAATGTTTCTCATGACCCCCCTCAAACACTCACTTTTTTCTGGTGCCCCCCCCCCCCCCCCAAAAAAAATCCCACCAGTCCCCCTCTGATAAAAAAAAAGAACAGTCCCTTAGGGAAATATATAGGTTAAGAACATTAATTTGAAACATTTCAAATTAAGCCATCTAACTGTAGCCTAGCACAAGCCCCTGGATATTCACGGAGTGTATCATAATGCGTGTGTATTCTTTGGTAGGCTGTCCAGACACGGTTTTCAATCAAGTAAAAGTTGATAAGGTTGTGCTAACCGTGGGAAGCGAGTTGCAGCTGACCCTTCGTCTGAGTCAGCCGGACGTCAGCTACAACTCGTTTCCTACGGCGGTTGATAACGCTTATCAACTTTTAGTTGATATAAAACAGTGGAAATAATGTCTGAGTTATATTTTCTCGGTGGCAGGATAATTCATTTCACGAGTGGTCGTACAAGAAAGCCATCACCATTCGAACCTACAGCAGGTATCATCCAGTACCAGTCCCTTTCAATGTCATCTCACTCACGGCCGAGCTACTGTACTTCGTGTATACTTCAATACGTCACTGCTCCACGTGCGATAAAAACACCCACCAAGAATTACCAATAGACTGTGTTGAAAGAAGTCCTGATAGTAAGGTATGTCCTACTCGGAAGATATCATTGATCATGAAGCGATCAAACAAGTCAGCATGTGTAAATGATTGTACTTTGTACGCTCATACTCATAATTCTTCTTTTTTTTCTATTTTTTTTTGTTCATAGATTTTCGATACACTTGTTGATGGTCTTCAAGCAGTGTATTTCTCGAAGTATGGGAATTCCTTTCCCTTGACAGGTACGTCTCCATAATGGAGTATTCCATTGGGTACATGTATATCAGTTATGACCCTACTTTAACCTCTAGAACTTGCGGATTACAAATGAGGTAGTCTACACAAGGTTGCTCGTGAGAACTAGTCAGAAGAGGGAGAGAAATTCAAGAAAGGGAAAATTGTAGCTTTGTGGAAAGGTTCTTATTCTCCATCCTTCGTAGTTTCGAATCCCGGCCGCGTCCTTGGGCAAGGACGTAAAAAGCTGATATACTTGTCTCCCAATACTTCCTCCTACGTTATAATGAAAGCGGAATTGTTATTATTAACAACATCTCGTTTATTCTCGCCTCTCGCAGAGCAATACTGAATTACAAGCGGGGTCACAATATCACAATTGCATAAATAATGACAATAGTAATGAATAGCTAACATTAAATGTAGAATTAAATATCAGCATACTTAACAGTGACAAAGTTCGCAAATGGATCAGTATTAGTGTTCACTTGATAGAGTTGTATTCCCGATCTTAAGGTGATTTGATGTTAAGGGAACTAGTCTGTGCCCAATAATAGGATAGAGAGGATCGATTGGCTTTATATAGACTGTTGATGGACCATTTAAGTTAAGTAATAAACTTGATCAGTACAGATAATGGCATTTTGAAAGGGCTATGATTAAAACCTTTACAGGGGAGAGCAAGATGGATGACTTAATGAAAGAGACGTATGGCAATCGACAAATTGTTGGTCATATCGCCAAACGAGTCTTCATGGATGACAGAGAGGAAAGGGCACAAGGATACCCTAAGGGAGACAGTGCAAGTATCACTTATTTACCTTATGTTTTTGAATTTACATAACAAGATTTAGAAATATTGCAGAAAATAGACTTGCTTATTACAATAATTAGAACAATATTAGATAAAACATCATTTTAAGCTTCCTCGGTTCTAGTGTTAGAGGTCGATATATTTTTGAATCACGTATCCACGAAGAAGATCTTGAAATTTTGGTGTGAAATTGTCAATTCGTCAGTCACCCGCTTACTCATTCTCTCGCCCCCTCACTAGCTCACTTACTTACTCGCCCACTCACTCAATCGCTGGCTCTTTAACAAATGGTTAAACTTTTCCAATTATGCAAAATAGAACTAAAATGTGAACTAACATTACGCAATCTTCATTATACTTGTAAAACCGAAATACTCTTCGTGATTTTTATAAATGATATCGCCGAATGCTTTTAACCCAAGGGGGAGACGTTAGTGTTTAGAAAACTTGCCTCTGCGATTCGTTTATCAACTAGAGTAACTATTAATTTCTAACAGGATCTGAAACAACCCTAGGGACTGATCAAAGTAAGGACCCGGCTAAACCACAGTTCGAATTGGAATTTAATTAATATAACATTGATCACATCTTATTTGTTTCAGGCATGGAACTTCTGGGGAATGAGAATCGATGGTGATCAGTTGTCCTACCTAGGGCCAGATCACTGCATCAAGTGCTTAGAGGGCAACGCTAATAAACGTCATGGTGCTAGGTATAATAAACCAGTCTCTTCAGAATTCCCTGGATTTGAGGTACGGTTTATCATAGGATGTGGGTTTGTCCGTAAATTTAGTTTGGCTGCCGGGCGAATTTATTTTAAAGTAGTGGTGCAACTACAACAAAACTTGTTAAGATAGTAACTAAAGTCTGCTACTTTATATAAATTGTTTTAAGTACTGTTTAACAAACAAGCAGTAGTGTTTTATGAGGTTTAAAAACAAGCAGTAGTGTTTTATGAGGTTTAAAAACAAGCAGTAGTGTTTTATCGCGTTTAAAAACAAGCAATAGTGTTTTGTCAGGTTTAAAAAACACGCGAGTGCAGCCTGATCGCTGATCGAAGAAGCTAATTCGTCGTGTTATTTGTTTTATAAGGTTCTTATTAAGGAGTGTGGCAAGAGGCAATTGATCGCCATAGGATTGGTCAGCGAGGACTACGATCTTCACTTGTTCCCAGGCTGGCGTGATAACACGGTCGGGTACCACATTGACACGGGAAGAATATTCGGCAAAGACAATGCGAAGTCTGGAAGAATTGGAGATGGTCAGTATCACGCGCGGCATGTATCTCGCTTTCTTTAAAAGGATTTATAAAATAACCCAGAGGAAATTCGCGCGCTGATTGGCTGAAAACCGTGTTTATATGAGAGTCCATAGACATGGAAATTCTCTGGCACGCAATACACGCCTTTCATAAGTTTTACTTCCGGTCACGAAGACGAGGCTCCAGGTGGTTTGAAATCCAAGATGGCGGACAACTGCTCAGTCTCAGCTAGAAAGTACCTCCGAAAAGGACTCGAAAAGTGTGTTATTTAGTAGATCGTACCTGAATTTGGCTTCAGAATCACTGTATGTATGTTCATGTATAGTCTACCGTATATTAACTGATGATTTGCATGAAAAACGTCCACGTTTTGGGCAAAATACCGAAAGAGCGCGGATGAAACTTTTAAACTATTAACTTTTGTTGAAAATCTCAACAGATCAGTACCACAAAAAGCACACGCCGTATGAAATACTGCATTGCTGTGTACACTATGTACTGGAATAACTCTTGAGACGTGATTATTTGTAGTGTAAGCCGACCCAAAACTGAGAAAGAGTATGGCTGATACGGTTGCTTGAAATATGACTAACTTATGGTTGTTCAGTTAACGTATAACTTTGAGGGAAGTGGGGGTTTCTTGGTGTTACAGATCACCACATATGTAACACAAAGAAAACTACTGTCTTCTAAAGCAAAACAACACCCTGAAATACAAAGAACCCTATCCCCAGAAACAATGAATCAAACAATGAATCTGCTTTACCAAGAAGCACCCAGAAAAGTGATATTTGAAGTATGCGGGCATCAGGCGTCGTATTAGGTACAGGCATTCCCGGAAAAATATGTTCCCTTGGTGTCAACGTACTCAAGAGAAGAGAAATCTTCAAGCATAATTCTGGCTCTTGGAAACAATGATAGCTACAGCTACCAGAATGAAGAAAATACTGTTGATGATATTCAATCAATGAGCATCAGTCAAACGATGAAAATACAGATTCAACCGACCGCTATTGAAAAACCTGCTCGTTTTTCTTCTTCAAGGAAATAAAAAATAATAATAGTTTCTACACAGGATTCTCATCTTCTAAAATATTTCAGGTCTAGTATGATTTTTATAATGTTTGAGAGAAGGGAGAAATATTATTTACTGAAATAAATGTTTAATTGAGGCTAAGAGTAATATGGGAACTGAGGGAATACCACTTATAAACAGTGGCTATACAAGCAATCCAGGTCAATAAAAATATGAAAACATTTAGTACTAAATAAATTGTAACAAACATATTAAAACTATTAACTGGTAAAATAGGTGTTAACTAAGTGGTGGTTGAAGGTGATATTAAAATTAGTCCAAATGAAATTGGGGGAATCATAAGATGAGTGATAATGTGTGTATGGATAGCAGGGTTTTAGCCCAGAAGGTTTGGGGTAAGGTGAAGCAAAATCAGAAATGAGTAGTGAGAGCTGCTAAATAAACAATAACTGATATAACAATGTGGTGGCCTGATGATATGAGAGTGAAGGGAGTGGGGGAAGTTGCTTGGGGAAAGGAGAGCATTGGCACCCCTGCCCCATCTCCCCTTATTTGACTGGCTAAAACCCTAGATAGGGTGAGCTAATATACCACACAGAGCATGCAGGGATAGGGGAATTAAGGAACCACTACTAATTACAATCGGTTTGTGCTAAGCTTTTCATTATATATAATTATCAAATTATCAATAATTGCACAAAAGAATATTTTGTACAAAATGGTATAGTGTTAGAAATTTGAATTCCATTCAAAAAGCCCAAGCAGTGTCCAAAAGCCTCTGCTAGATATATTCTAACTACAAATAAACTTATTTTAATGGTATATGAATAATAAAATCAATACCGTATGCTGTTACACAATAATGTAAGTGATACAAAGTCAGGGAATATACATTGAAGGGTAGGGTATGAATTGTATACAATGTGAAAAAAGGGTATGAAAAGATAGAATTTACCATATAATGGGTAGGGATAGGGGAAGGAAAACGTGCTATCATTCTTTATTAATGTAAAAGTTATGTACATAATTTAAGTGAAAACGGCTTTGGGGAACTATGAACGGATAAACCATATTCTAACTAGAACTATGTCTGGATGGTTATCCAGTATAATAGCTGCTGTTTCGGTATACTCGTTGCCTGCATCTTATCAGTTGACTCCAGCTTTTTCCAATGTTTGTTTTCTGTTAGGTGAACAGTAGTTACATTTCCCATCGATAGCACTTCACTTGCTGTATTAAATAGCAAAAGACATTAGATATCATGACATGAGCTTATTAAAGAGCCTATCAGAAATAAACTAAAATTTGCTTTGCACCTCATAAATCACTTTGCCTCAATTTTAGACCACAATACTAATTTACTTTAGGCAGAAGCTATTTCCGACTCCTTTAAGTTAGCTTATATATCTTCGACGGAAAGATGCCCCTGAAATAATTAATATCGTCCTCTGTAAGCTGCAAACGTTTTTTAGCTTTGCAACCTGTCGGGTGTACATTGTTCGGAAATGACCGATGACTTGATCAAGTAGAAAAGTACTTTTCTGTGCGCTAAACAATATACTAAAATGATGCAGACTACACATGGACTTAAATACAGTGATTGTAAAACCAAACACAGGTATGATTTACTGAATAACATACTTTTGGGAGTATTTTCGGAGGTACTTTCTAGCTGAGACTGTGCAGTTGTCCGCCATCTTGGATTTCAAACCACCTGGAGCCTCGTTTTCGTAACCGGAAGTAAAACTTATGAAAGGCGTGTATTGTGAATGAAATCAAAGACTTTAGACTTTAGCTTTATTTGCACATTTCTTAAAGTTACAAATGAGATTTTTAAAAGATGACTATATATGTAAAAAAGTAAAAAAAATACAAGAACAGATAACTAAAAAAAAAGTGGCAAACGACAAGGAAGAATGTCTTCACCAAACGTTGACTTTCAATATGATTGTAATCAGCAAAACCGACAGATATATTTAACAAAAATACAACCAACCGACGAAGTTATAAAATTTGCTAACCATCCCGGCCAAGATATTTTTATTCACGAAGTAAAAACCACTTTTGGTTTAACTTAATTTGTACGGTAAAACTAAAACACATAAACGGCTAACAAGTCTAGTTTTTAAACAATCGGCCTTATAGACGAATAGAGTGAGGAATCGAGCTAGAGACTAGAGTAGACGAGAGGGAAAAGCAAGGCAACACTCTTTCATTGTTTTCCTTTGTATTTTTTATCCCAAACTAAAAGTACGTTTAAAGCTCAAGTCCGACATTTTGTCGGCGAAGAACTCCAGTCACGAAATAATAAGCCTTCATATAAGGCCAATTGTTATCATTCACCCTGCTTGGTCTTAGATAGTCAGATAGGTTTCTAGCTTTCTCTTTGCCATTTTATGAACAACTACATGAATTTTGGAATCTCACGTGCGACAGTTGTGAAGTTGATATATTATTCAAAAACTCGTGAATAATTAATGAAGCAAAAACAAAGGAAATCAATGACTGTGAAGACATTACATACCTGTGGAATTTCATCTAATTTACATAAACTTTTATCTTGGATTTTCTCGCCCAAAATAAGTCGTATCGCCAAAATAACTGGAAAAAGGTCTCTTTACCTCTTTACATGTGAATGTTTTTGAAGTCGTTTAATAAACTCGCAGCAAATTTTGGGCCTTTATCAGTAAATTTCTAATTAGGATGAAATTTTATATAAAATTTCATCGTACTAAAAAATATTTTCTTTATGTCATTCCCTTGAGATGTGCGTCTTTCTTTCATTGCATTCTTAAAGCGTTTTTGAAGCCGTTTAAAACACTGCTCGGTTCGTGTTTTAAACAGTACAACAACCAAATGAAAACTTGTTGACTTTTCACAGAACAAAATGAGCGTTTCCCTCTTACCTTGCACTCTTAGCGTCATCTCATTGGAAGGAAGGTTCCAACAGCCAGATCTTTCCATTGATGGCGAAAATAAAAGTTCATTCAACTAAAACCTGCTTCAAAGTTCAACAGACAACAGAAGAATCATGTTTCCTCGTGTACATTCAGCGACAAAAACACCCAGTTCAAATCCTCTACTCCTTGAAAGCCTTAAATGTCATGAATTCCCAGTTATTCTTTTCGGAGAATGTTGAAGCAGATATTCTCAAAATAGAGCCACACACTGACATACCTTCGTTTCTCTCAGTTCTGCCTTGGGGAATTTCCCGTGCTGTGCAAACTCACCGTCGGTCGTTTTCTGACGATTGTTAAAGTTAGGAGAATTGATCTTCTGATCTTGCGTGCCTAAGATTTATCTCTCGTATTTTCCTGTTCGACTGGCGGCTCGTGATTTTCAAGCATTTCTTTGTTCTCCCAACATATATCCCGCGTGTTTATATAAGAGAAAGCGTGTTATATTGCTTAAATCTTAAAAGTGTTTATACAGTGGTTGGTCGACAGTAGCCATGTGTTATTGGAGAACGAAATGATTCACAGGTGACGTCACGATTTGCACAAAATTATTTTGTACCATCTTTTTTGCGCTATAGAGTAATTTGTGATATTAATATATGCCACAATGCATCCATAACAATAGTATTTCATAATGTGAGGCAGTCATACAAAAATAATCGATCGAGATGTGTGACTTGAGGAATTCAACGAGTGGCATGAGTTGTCCGTGTTCACTCGACATATGTGACTATATGTTTAATAGTATGCTTCTGGTGTTCTTAAGGCCTATCATAGACCGTCTTATGCAAACCCCTCTCCTAGTTCAACGCGTGGTCTTGGAGGAGTTGAAATAATGAAAGTGAGGCCAGTCGGTCCTCTTACTGTTGAAATCGAGCGGAAAATGCCGCTAAATTGCTGTGACCTTGGTTGTAATTAAAAACCCTTATTGGCGAAACAGAGAACATAGTACTTTGGACTTCATTTGAGAATAATTTGGCAGTTTCGAGGAAGCTTTTGTAAGTGTTTACATGTCGGTCAGATCACCGTATTTTCTCACCAAAAACGTAACTCTTCGGCATTTTGAATGTCGGGAGTAGAACAGGAATCTAGAAGTTGTCATTTTGTGACAACATTCTTTCGCGCTTTGTAAGCTTGGCGGCCGTGAATTGTGTTTTTATTTGAGCGTGCGCATGCGAAGTAAACAAGTTCCCGAAGCTGATCAAACTTACGTTTACTTATTTAAGCCACACAACACATTCACGTCAAGATGATAATTAATGTCACCTTCGTTTCATTTGGTGAGGCATTACAGGATACTGAACTGTTAAGAAATAATGCAAGTTTATTCGTACGAAATGTGAGGATAGTGACGCGATTGTAATCCCGTTGCAAACGACGGGATTTTTGTTTTCTTTCCTTTGCCTTCAGTAAACAACTATCACTCGCATTCACTCTCGTCCTCAGTCGCTTCTCATTAGCATAAACGTGACTGGTGCAATACATTAGCATAATTATGGCTAGTGCCAGTCCTACACGATCAGCTGTGGAACGACTGGCCTTTCTTTGCGGACAGACAGGGCATTTTATTGGCACCTTGTAAAATATTTTACATGAGTGTAAATCCAATAAAGATTGTGCACGTAAAATTAATGTATGGTGAAATGCTACATGTCTATAAAATGTGGATATAGGCCAAGGGAATCTCAGCTGAAAAACAATGTTTGCTCTCAAATGATCGTTATACATGCCTAAGTCTGTTTCTGTGTTTGTCTCTAGAAAATTGTACACTAGATATCATTTATTCATCGATTTTCCTGTCGATAAAACTCATTTGAATTTCCTGCGCGCCGCCATCTTGGATTTTATGACGTCACAGTGTTACCTTATTGTCAGAAAACAATAGCTCTTTTGTTGTGTAACAATAGAGGCAACACTGTGACGTCTGAAATCCAAGATGGCGGTGCGCAGGAAATTCAACTGGTTTTATCGACGGGAATATCGGAGCATAGATGACATCTAGTGTACAATTTACTGGTGACAAACACAACAGCAGACTTAGGTATCTATAACAAACACTTGAGAACAAACATTATTTTTCAGCCGAACTTCCCTTTTAGTGTTAGTGGCTTTTGAATTGAGGCCTTTTCTCTTTTTGTAACAGTCACAGACATATTTAGAGACCGTTCATTATTACTTTTAGGGGTGGGTGGGTGGGGGCTGGTACGCTGTAGGGAAGCCAAATTAAAAGTATGCCATCCCCCTCCCAGTCAAAGAAAAAAAACATATACCCCCCTTCTTTTCTGTCATAAAAAAACAATGACCCCCCCCCCCCTTATCAGTTATGCTTTTTTCAAGAGCAGTGAGCCATCTTACCAATACACTGTAGTAGCTGTTGCCTCTTCAACTCAATTTTTAGTGGAGTTCAACAGTTAATGGTGCTTAGATAGCTACATGTAGTTAACGTATTGAGACAAGAAGTGGCTGTATCAAAGCGGAATAATCATCATCATTGATTTCATCTGGGCATTCCAACTTGCGTGCCAGTCTTCTTTATAATCTTGTAGACAGCTGCAGAGGCCAGTCTGCGTGTCTCCAACTTCTCTATTGGCTGCAATTAGCTTTGGCTTGACTATGATCTACAAGTACAGTCCTTACTAATTATATTCTATAATAATTGTATGTAAACTTCTGTTCTATAGACCCGGCTTCCACGGTTTTTTTTAACTTTTGATATATACGTATAACAGCAAAACCGTCGATACTTCTGAAAAGAGCACCTCGAAGTTAGTCAAAATCCCAAATTTGAGTGAGTTATATCTTGAATAGGAGCAAAGTTATAGGCTCGTAAACTCGTTTAGTTTACGGGCCTGTATATTCATTTGCTCCTATTTAAGATATAACTCTCAAATTTGGGATTTTGAATAACTTTGAGGTGCTCTTTTCAGCAGTATCGACGGTTTTGCTGTTTATGTACGTATATATCAAAAGTTAAAAAATACCGTGGAAGGGTCTATTGCGCCATTGTAGCCAGATTACTCTGTTATCCTGAGTTATACTGACTATGAACTATTACTGATGAACAAAAGGGAGTCCAGCAATACCTTTGAGCAAGTGTGAATTTTATTTATATGAGATATAAGGGAATGAAGTCCTTGTCATGTACCTAGATCGATTTTTCAATCCAAAGCACTGTATGTCATAAGAGAGGGCTGCTGCAGCACAAGGCTAGGGCTATGATAGTGTTTCTTGAAAGATGAAAAGAATATTTTGCAATGAAAGAAAAAAATATACGACTCCCTAAGCCCCCCCCCCCCCTAAAGGTAATAATAAACGGTCCCTTAGAGACAATTGTCATTAATTTCTTTGGTGGATTTATCATTAACAAAAATTGCCTGTCAGCATTTAGATTTTCAAACTACAGGTTGTTCTTTTCTCTTAGAACTTTAACCAGTTTGCTTTTTAAATCAACGTAGATGCCACACTTGGTAAAGAAATGTTTTCCAGTCTTCCTTTTCAGAGGTATAAAAATGGCACCGTCTCTCCAGTTCAGGAGGGATTTACTGGCGTTTGTAACTCCCTTTTTCAATCATGGTTGCTTATTCTTAACTTAGTCAATGCTATTCGATGATTTATACGTTTTATTCCTATAAGATAGTCTTCTAGTGTTCTTCTAGTGTTCTGCTCTGCTTCTTCTTCTGCTTTTAAGGTACGAAAAGTTCTTAATTTATTTTGCTGGCGAGGATCACGCGTTGAAATAGGGAATGGTGGGGGTGGGGAGGGGCGGTGGGTGGGTGGGGAGGGTAGAGAGGCGTGCATGAGGTCTATAATGCGATTTTTCTTCATATACAACGTGTTTCACTTATCGATGAGTTTTTGGTTTGTTGTTCTTCCAGACGCCATGGCGCACAGAGGAGATATGATTGGCTGTTTTGTTAGATCGGATGCGGAAGGAACGTTGGATGAAGATGAGAGTAATGGAAACGGCGAGTGTGTCACGGTATCATTTACCCTGAACGACAGGGAGGTTGGCACAGCTCGTGTGGACGGTAACGCATACAGCAGTGGTAATATGTACCCTTACGTTGCACTGGGTTCTGAAAATACCAGCGTACTTGTCAAGGTTTGTTCATAACGATTTCTTAACTGCCATTAGGAGAATATGTACTCTATGCATCAGTTCTTGGTTCTGTACGTATTCGGTTCTTTCCTGTATGTTGTTGTAACTGAATGAACCTCAGAGGTAGAATCCCAAATATGATTTATAGGTGAAGGCCAATTTATTTGAAGAGTCGATGAGTTCTGTTGACCTCAGCACATGAAAGCCAGAAAGCATGCGCAGATTGAATCGCACCTCTTTGTGCTTCCTGCTTTTAAGATTGATCGATTTAAGACTTGTTTTTCTGGGTAGTCATTAGCCGATGCGTAGCTCACTCTAAGATTCGGGGTTTATTTCACAACGTAACTTAACTGTATCAGGAGCGTATTATATGGCCTCAACCGATGCGAGACTTGATGGTTGAGTATGCGTCCACGCGAAACGTTAACAACGAATTTAGAGCAACCAACAAAAAACACGATTTAACTCAAGATTTTACAGAAAAAGTAATGTCAGAAGATCATTAAAATAGCAAAAAACTTTTTCCTAAAAGTAACGCAAAACACAGAGAAAGGCATGCATGACAAAGGAAAGACAGTTATATTTTCAGAATATCTGAACACCAAAAGAGACTGAACTCATGTGGAAAAGATTTTCCGAAATCAGAACAAGCTAAGAATTTTGGAAAACATAAATTTATCTGATATTTAGCTTCACCGGCTACGTTCAGTCGGTTCTTCAAAAAACCATTTGAAGTGAAACGGCGACGTTGGAGCGAAGAAAAGTCACTGACGGAATTCGAGCAAAGTATTTACGGACATTTCACGAACTAAAGCTTCACAACAAATATCATGAGGCGAATTCCATCTCTCTGTAGAAGTAACGATCAGGATGGGAGATTGTTTGGTTCAGTACGGCCAGGAAAGTCGGCTAAATTTGAGCATTAGCTGTCCGTTCAGCACTATCCAAGTCAACACGGGATTCCTGGAGAAAGCTTCCTACCAACACGCAGTGTTTTTTTTTCGCAAGCCTCAGAATATTCTCTCTGATTGGTCAGCTGAACGAGATGCGATATCTGATTGGCTGAGGGTGAGATTGAACCCTTTCAAAGTTAAATAGGTATATTTTGTGTAACCACAGGCTGCCCAGACTCGACATATATTTCCCGCGAGAATTCACAAGGAGCAATTATATAAATTCTTCCAAGATCGCTTATGAAACATACCACAGGTAACCCAACAGACTAATAAGCGGGAAATATATGTCGAGTCTGGGCAGCCTGTGGTGTAACTGAAAGCTCGAGCTCTCCGAAAATAAAGCAAAGAAAATATGGCTAAATATGCACCAAAACTCTTCAACTCATGAAATATCGTACAAGCTAGGGATTATTTACTCATCATCGTGGTCGCTTAGATCAATCCGGCGCCATTTCTTGAAGATCAGGTTTGGAATTGATAGAGACAGTACTCGTACTAAAAACATCCAACCCCAGTAATGTTCTGCACTATATCAGAAATTGCAACCAGCGCACTTTAATTTTATTATTATTGTATCCAGAACTTGTTGACTAGTTGCACTATTATTAATCAGTTTGCTGCCAGAATATACCTAGTCAGCTTGCCTGTTTGTTGCCCCATTTCAGACCACGTGATAGCTCTCCAGAGGATTCAGTGCTTTGTCTTCCAATTATAGAAATTGGTACATATCCTCTTGGGATACAGAAAAACAAAAAAGCATTCAGGGGAAAAGTCAGGTGGTCTGAAATGGGACAACATACAAGCAAGCTGACTAGGTCTATTATTATCTACCGGTAACTTAACAGGGACATCAAAGGTATATATATTGGCTTTAGATAGATAATCTTTATTTATACACGGTAAAAAAATCATCAGGCTGTTTACAATAATATGTGTAATAAGAATAATAAGATAATATTCTGCTTGCCTTACGTTTCCTGCATGGTAAACTGTTCCAGAGAACAGCACCGCTTTAGCTGAAGCTGTTTTTGCGATAAGCGGTACGCGGCAGGGGAATCTTAAGTTTGTTTGCGGAGTCTCTCAAAGCATATGAGGCAACATCATCGCTTTTAATGAACTTGGAGCTTAATAGGTATTCTGGGGTGAGACCACGTAATGATTTAACGCATTTGACGCTGCGTTTGTAGGCTTTTCCAACCCAGATCCTGCATTAGTCTGTCGGCATCGGCATCAAAGGTAGAAAAAGTTAACACTCGAGCAGCGCGATTCTGTAGCTTTTGTATTTTTTTACATTAATAGAAGCGAAGGAAGCGAAAACCACTCAGCGATTTTCTTCTGAAATTTTTGATTGTAAAATATAATATTAATCATGACCCGTTCTCATATTGCAGATGCGTCCTGTTTGTGTCACTCAACCAGTTACCCAGGTTACCAGCGAGCTGCAGGATGTATCTTCGCGTCTCGACGACTTAAACCGAAATTTCGAATCACTGTTGAAGATCGTTCACGGTCAGGAAAAGCTGTTGAAAATCGTTTATGACAATGCAACGGAGGTAACATCTCTTAGGACCGACCTCGCTCCATTGGTGGAGATGATAAGATCTGGTGCGGTTAGCATTCAGAATAATCTGGAATCTGAGGAACAGGAGTGAAAACATCAGCATAACCAGCTTCCTTGATATAAAAGCACTATGTTCTAAGTGAAGCATGAAACTTTAAGCTTTTTTAATTACACGAATATTTCCCATGACAGGATATAATGAAAGTCCATTTGGACTGTAGCACTTTTAGATTACAAATTAAACCTTAGTGACCCCATTTACACCAACTAAACCTGTTTAATTAAGTAATGATCCGGATAAGAACTGTAGTGGAATCCTTTGTTCTGCGGGAATGTTCCTCCCTCACATACGATTTTGCTTGAATATGCCTTAAGTGCTTTAAGAGATGTCTACGGTCCAAACTACATCTCGAAAAAACACACATTTGTTATGCTATTGGCTCTTTTTTCTGTGAAAACTACCATCCAGCCAATCGGAAATGGAGAAAACAAAAGGTTTTTCAATCGCAAATTTTAGAACTTTCCCCACGTACGATAAATTAAACCATAGTTACTTTGATCAAAAATAAATTCAAACTTCAAATTATCGAACGAAAATGCGCGATTTCGATGGGTTTATATTGAATTTATCAGTATCAACCAATGAAATTACGAGAAAGAATAATAGAAAAGTAACACCTTTTTACATTCCTTGCCGTTCAACACTACAGTTCTTATCCGGATCATTACTTAAACTGAGTTTATCTATCGTTAACCGGTGCGGTGTCCACTGATGGAGGCAGGCCAAGAAGGGACCTCGAGTCCTATTGGTTGTACTCCTGTGATCAGGCTCTGTCCGAATGTTTAAATAAATCAAATCAATCAATCAACCCCTATCTTGAATCTGTTTAGTTACACAGGGTTAACAATCTCACACAGGTTGTTTAATTTGAAACTAGTTTAGCGTCAGCGAGCATGTGGTGTTAACAGGTATTATTTTAAACTTGTTTAATTAAACAGCAAGCTTTGGTGTGAATGGGGAATAAGTTTAGCGTGTCTAACTTACAGAGTCGTGGATACTGTGATCCAAAGCCTCCAAAACAGATGGCTGGTTTAAATTAAGAACAGGACAAAACGAATTAATCTTAATAATCTCAATATTAATAATTATTATAAACTACTGATGATTATTATGATCTAGTAATCGATTATATAGGAAAATCACATGCCTGACGAGGTCATTGCACGTTAAATTGCACGAGAAAACCGATATCGCCCGAGTCGCTACGTCTAATTGTCACATGTTTGAAAAAAGCGCCAAAAACTAGCCCTGCACACTAATTTGAATTCCAATTCTCGCTTTGGATTAACACTAATTACTATTTTATTAGTCACAAACAAAGACATATCACAAACTCTTGACTAAGAACTGTTTTAGCGTGGCACAACGTTAGTTTATTATTGTTTTTCTTGAGCCATTGAACTGCCTTCAGTTTGGTGTTATATATTCAGGTCTACCCCTGACGAGAAACGTTTGTTTTAAATTTTCGCTTTGGATTAAACACTGCAATTTAACTTTCACCATCCAAAAAGCAACACAAATATCGTGAAAAACGAAATGTAAAACATGTTACTCCTATTATACTACTTACCTATAAGGCAGTAAAGGCACTTCTATTAATATCTTAGCTCCGCCGTACATGAGTAGTATTCTTGATATCTATACGTTCCTATACTCGTAGCCTTGGGTCGTACTGAAAGTATTTGTTGACTGTTCCATGTTCAATTTAAAGAGCTGGTTAATATGGCGATAGGACTTTCTCGGTTGCCGCACCTTAAATTATGTTATGCACTACCAGTTAAAATTGGACTGAAGCCCGATTCAAACGTCGAACCGTTTTCATTAGGTTCCGCGCATGAAAAGTTCAACGTTTGAATCGGGCCTTAGTTCATCTATTTGTAGTTTTAATCAAATTTGAAGACACGGTACCTTTTTAGTCACGTGTATAGCTAGACGTTTTTATGTATTGTTATACTTTATACAATTAATACATAGTTTTTAAAGGACTGACCTTTTATTGTGTGTATTTTAGATAGATGTATTATTCACTGTGAAGCGCCATAGCACTAGTTGTCATGGCGCTACAGATGGGTTGCACTCAATCCTCAGAGATTCAAATGACAAAGAGCATGGCCGCCGTGACGTCATGTGCAACCATTTATTCACAACACTCAAAAATGAAACGAGAAGTGTAAAATAATAAATCACGCCTAATAAACTTGAGCTGCACATATTCACGGGTCCTCTACTCTCTTGGGTACTCCCTTGGGTACTCCCTTGGAATAGTGGTAAATACCAGACCAAGCACTCCTGCTCCGCTCAGTTCATATTGATCAGCGCCAAGGAGAGTAGTGGAACGGCCCTGGAGCGGATTAGCACTCGTTTCATCTCTTCTTGAAGCGCTTGATCAACTTTCCCCCCTAGTTACGCCCCTGTAGAATATCAATCATAGCTAGTTAGTTTCCTGCTAGCACAGCCTCCTTTTCCTCCAAACTGCATGGCGGAGGAAAATAAACCTCGGTCGCATCATTCTTTGATCTAACCGCCATGCACGACAATGGACGAATAAATAACGGATTAATCAGTGGCATTTCCACGAGGTGGCTCTTTATCCACTGATGGGCCTACGATTTAACGTCCTTATCCGAGAAGAATAACAAAATATATACAGTTCGCATGCTTGTTTAAAAGATTTGTTAATTTAAATTTGAGCCCACTATTCAGACGACAATCATTAGTTTGCATATTAATTACCGTGGGATCACTTCTCATTGGTCAACCCATCCAAGTGTGGCACACGTTATCGTGTCGCTTAGCAACGCTAACATGTGCGCAACAAACAATGTTGCGACTGGGGGCAGAGGCATCCTCGTTCCCAGTAAAAATCAAAGCTTTCTTTAAAGTGTCTCTGACCCTTCTTGACATTTTTCTACTTATGAACCTGAGAAAGGTTTTGAGTACTTCTGCAAAGAAATTTTTGGGTTACAGATAATATTCTGTTGTACGCTTGTTTGAAATGATGAAAAACTGATCTTCCCTGACCCATGACCGCGTAAGTAAAAGTCTGGGTCGATTTCCCGGGGTGACGTCATCTCATTAATGCATTATCCTCCATGGTGCCTTTCCATCACAACAACATCGATTTATAGAAAAAATACATAGTTTGTGAGTTGTTAGTACAGAAATAAGTCATTTTAGACAAAATCCTAAGTATTTATTCAAATTATTGCAAAGTCGAATTAATTAGATGACGTCACCCCAGGTTTTACTTACGCGGTCATGGGTCACGAAAGGTCAGTTTTTCACCATTTCAAACAAGCGTACAACATAGAATATTAGCTGTAAACCAAAAATTTCTTCGCAGAAGTACTCAAAACCTTTCACAGGTACGTTCATAAGTAGAAAAATGTCAAGAAGGGTTAGAGGCACTTTAAGATAAATTAGGATAGATTTATTGAACGGCAATTTCAAGGTCTTCTGTGCAGTTCAGCAAAATAACAGGAGGAGGAGGCACTGGGAACGAGGATGGGGAAAGGGGTTTCTTTTCCCTCGCCAGTTCGCGAAGCGATTACAAAAGAAAGGGAGGAAAAGAAGGCTCTGCTAGCAGGGTCAGCTAGTTAGTTGATGAATGTGATAAGTGCCGATCAAACATGCAGAAACAGTAATTTCTGAGTGACATTACTTCTATAAATTTTGATCAGTAAGACCTTGCTTTGCTTTGACAGAATAGCGTTGGCTTTAACTCATTGTCATTGGAACCAACTCCATCGAGTTTGGCTGCCCTTTTGCTTCAACTCGCCATTACTGCTGTTAGCGGAGCTCCATTGCGGGCCAAACGAGAGTGGAGGGCTATATACGATTTTAGCCACATTTGACACGGTTTTCTTTGTTATTTATAGGTATTTATGCTTAATTAAAGTACCAATCAATTTCCAGGTTGCTTTTAAGTTATCTTTATACATTTGAAAATGTGTTACGTAATATTTCTTCTTACTTTCATTTTTTATCCAGTTAAGTTTATTAGAATAAGCCATATATTTAGCCACCTTAATAGGATTAGTACTTAAAAAGTGTGTACGATACATTTTTTTGTTTAGTTTTATTGACTTAAGTATATCATTTGTTATCCAAGGCTTGGACACTTGTTTGATTTTACTTCTTGGAACAGGTCTAACTGGTGCCCAAAAGCAGCACCTTCTACCAAGTTATTTTAAGACCATGACTGTTGGTCCGGCTCAGGCCGGGGTCCACGACCTCCAGTGCGACAGACCGGAGCTTAATCATTGAGCAGCTACACCTGGGAGGCGGTTCAAAAGAGCCTTCAAAAGGACGACGTGTTGAGAAAATGACATCACGACAGCAAACTGGTCAAATTTCGTCGTCGTGGTATACTGCTAAGGGATACTTATGTATGTTCAGACTTTGTCCAAAAATGAAGCTCAGAATGCTTAAAGGCCCGGGTCTCTCGCCTAGCATGCTTTGCGCGCCTCTTGAGTTTCGCGTAGTTGAAAACCCCCGAGTTTTGGGAGGGAGATATTCGTCTTCGTGGATCTTGTTCCATCCTTCGTTAGAGAGCATCTTGATTATTCCAAACTGCCTTTGAATTGAGTTTGACTATTCATCTCGATCTGCATTGGGTTATTTTTGTTTTTTCGTAAGCCATTTTAGTTTATTTTAGCTTTGGTTAGAGGCAAAATGGCGGAGTCGCAGCAGTGTCGCGGTGGAACGCTGCGTTTGCCTGGCTGTGTCAGATAAATAAGACTTCGCTCGTCCGTATTTGGTATAGCAGCCCCTGGGGTACGCAGAGAAAACCAACAGTCTTTTTACAGTTTCTACTCCATCAATTTCCCGGGAAGTCTTTCAGCAGTGCAGGGTAAGTTGAAGTGAAATTATTCGAAATTTTCTACAGAACCTCTGTATTACATTGTACTTCGCAATCTTTTTTCATTTGCTTTAGTATATAGAGATAACCAAGCACAACTTCAAGATTCTACAGCAGTTGATGTGGGTTTTGAAAAAATAATTAATGACCGCTTCCTAATAAATAACATGGGTCCTTCCAAAAAATATACAGAGCAAAGTTGGATGATAGAGGAAAATATAAAATACCAAACTAGTCCAAAGCTGCTTAGACATTGCAGACCTTGGTCCAAACAGAAGTTTTGAAATCATTTTATATTTTTATAGTCTTTGGGAATTCAATAAACCTTTTTATAGCTTCTACTGAGAAACTTGAATGTATACAATAATAGTCTTTTCTCTTTTCATCAAAAGGTACTCATACTTTATCATGAGAATCAGTGTGACCTTGCTGCAATAGACCATAACATGCACCTCTTCAGAACAGCAAAGATGAAATTTCTTGTAGGAGTGATAGAGATGCCTTTGACCCCAAGCAGATTTCACCTACTATTGGTATGACAGAGCCACCTCCCACACCAGTGCACTGGTCTTGCTTTGCCATGAAGAAAACAACTAGGTCATCATCTACTGTTTTTAATAATGATGATGATATCACCTGGTTTATTTACCATTTTTATAGCAATCAAAGCTATTACAAAGGATTCAGCAGAATAGCAAAATGTTGAAAAAAATGTTGGAAAAAAACAATAGAACTCCTGATGAGTTATGCTGAATATTTAGATTGGATATTTCGAAAAGTTACATGTACCTGGTTTGAGAATTTATTAGAGGCATTCCAACATCACTGTGAAATAATATAACTGAAATCCAACTATTTAAATTATGTCAACGAATTTAGTGAAACTGAGTTTCCAGCGGTTACAATAGGATTTTTTGTGTTACGATATAAATTATGTGACTAAAGTAACAATAGTCAAATAGTTAGATATTTCAGTTGTTGGAGCACCACTAATTCCTATACCAGATTGTTTGAATTTTATTATCCCTAGTTTAATATTCATTTCTATATATTGTTGTTCATGTGCTTGAACACAGTAGAGTGATTTCACAAAACCCGTGAAACAATCTCTACCAGTTAATATCTACATGTACTAGTCAAATGGACACACAAGACACACAAGCAGTTATTATGCTGATATCTATTTAACTGGTTTTGTGAAATCACTCTACACGGTGGGTACATAAGACATGAAATCGGAAGGGGCTTAATAACTTTCTATTTTTTTATCCAATTAGCTTGAAATTTTGTGCTGTAATATATCTCATTTACAAAATGCTATGTTTTTTATTTTCCTGTTTTAAGGATTTGTGTCTTTAATTAAATGAACCACAACTTTACTGTACACAAACAAAGCCACTCTATTGTATACAAGTATTATAAAATGATAATGTCCAGTAAAGAATGGTGAAATAAGGAAAATCATTGCTGAAATTATAATATCAAATTGTATGGTCTTTTACATGTAATAGTCGGCAAAAAACTGGCTATAGCACTCTTAGCTTGACCTAAATCCCATATACCAATTATCTGGTGCTTCATATGCTGCCCTGATCATGCACACTACAGATGCAGGAAGCACTCGCCTGTTCGGCCCTCTACCTAACTTCCAAAGAACAAACTGTCAATAACCAGCCTTTCGGAAACTCCATGGAGAAATTAAATGCGTCTGCTCGAATGTTGCACCTAGCTTTAATGCACACTTTGGAATGTCTCAATTGAGGCA